>PVKE010013464.1:0-36537 GCA_004027555.1 Craseonycteris thonglongyai | reverse complement strand
TTTAATATTTATTTATTTATTTTTATTGCTTTTTGACAGAGAAAGAGAGAGATACAGAGACAGAGACAGAGAGAGAACTGAACTGGGGGAGCTCCCAGTTCAGCATATGGTTCCGCACGGGCCAGGGCCGGGATTCGATCCCTGGTCCCCGGCGCTGCAAAGTGAGCGCTTAACCCACTGAGCCATCCCAGCTTCCCCTGATAATTTTTTTTTAAATCTATTTCTTGAAAGAATGTCTGTGGGATTTTAATGGGGATTGCATTAAATCTGTATGTTGTTTTGGGTAATATGGCCATTTTAACTATGTTGATTCTTCCAATTCATGAACATGGAATACACTTTCATTTCTTTGTGTCTTCTTCAATTTGTTTAGTAGTGTTTTATAGTTTTCCATGTATAAGTCTTTCGAGTTCTGGTTAACTTTATTCCTAACCATTTAATTCTTTATGTTCCAATTTCAAATGGTACTGTTTTTCTCATTTCTTTTTTTCAAGTTTTGTTGTTATATATAAAAGTGCTGTGAATTTTTGTACATTGATTTTGTATCCTGCAACTTTACTGTGTTTATTTATTATTTCTAACAGTTTTCTGGTAGAGTCTGTATCGTTTTCTATGTAAAGGATCGTGTCATCTGCAAAAAGTGACATTTTAACTTCCTCATTTCTGGGGAAGCTGGGATGGCTCAGTGGGTTAAGCACTCACTTTGCAGCCCTGGGGACCAAGGATTGAATCCCAGCCCTGGCCCGTGCGGAACCAAGTGCTGAGCTGGGAGCTCCCCCAGTTCAGTTCTCTCTCTGTCTCTGTCTCTGTATCTCTCCCTTTCTCTGCCAAAAATAAAAATAAATAAATAAAAAGATATTAACATCCTCATTTCTAATTTGGATGCCTTTTATTTCTTTTTCCTGCCTAATGGCTCTGGCTAGAACTTTCAGCACTATGTTGAATAGCAGTGGTGACAGGGCACACCCCTCTCTCGTTCCTGATTGTAAAAGAAAAGATTTCAGTTTTTCTCCATTCAGTAAGACATTCACTGAGGATTTGTCATATATGGTTTTTATTATGTTGAAGTACTTTCCATCTATACCTATTTTATTAAGTGTTTTGATCATGAAAGAATGTTGTATCTTGTTGAATGTTTTTTCTGCATAAGTTGATATAATCACATAGTTTTTAGCTTTTATTTTGTTTATGTGGTATATCACATTGATCGCTTTGCGTATTTTGAACCATCCTTTTGCCCCTGGGATGAATCCTACTTGCTTGTGATTCATAATCTTAATGCATTGTTGTATTCTATTTGCTAGTATTTTGTTTAGGATTTTTGCATCGGGGTTCATCAGAAATATTTGTCTATAGTTTTCTTTTTTTGTGACGTCCTTGCCAGACTTTGGTACTGTGTTTTCCCGAAAGTAAGACATCCCCCGAAAATAAGACCTACTTACAGTTTTGCCTCTCGCTGAAATACGTATAAGGCATCCCCCCGAAAATAAGACCTAGTGTAACTTTGGGAGCAAAAATTAATATAAGACACTGTCTTATTTTTGGGGAAACAGGGTATTAGAGTAATGTGGGCCTAATAGATTGAGTTGGGAAGTATTGTCTTTGATTTCACTAATTCTTTCCTCTATCTGGTCAGCTCTGTTTCCTATGCTAGCTATTTCATTTTAATTTCTTTTATTGTGTTGTTTATCTCCAGAATTTCTATTTGCATCTTTTTCATAGATTCCATTTCCTTTCTGAGACTACTTAGGTCCTTCTTTGTACTCCACCAGCTTTCTTTGATCTCTTCGAGTATTTTTGTCATTGCAGCCTTGAATTCTCTGTCATTTAGCTCCTATAATTTCATATCTTCAAGTTCCTTTGTGGAGATTTTTCTCTTTCTTTCTGAGCTCCTGTGTTCAAAGGGATATTCCTCACTGTTGGATCATTTCATTTCCTAGACATGAGGACTTTTCCCATGGTATATGTGAAGGTATCTTTCTTTTACTTCTTAGCTGGAATAGTATCTTATATTACTTTCTCTTATTTATTTGGTTTTCTCACAGTGGGAGACTTCCTAGAAGTTGGACTTCTCTTTGACTCAGTTGCCCTGGTATCTGTATGCCTTCTCTTTGGGAAGGCATGGTGGGCGATGGTATTTTATGCCTCCAAGATCCAACTGCTCTCAGAAGCTGCCACACCTAGATCCCTCTGCTGGCCTCAGCAGGAAAGGTGGGGACAGGGCTTGTTGGGAAAGGCACAGGTCTGTCTGTGTCACAGGGTAATGGAGGCTTCCCTCTGCTCACTTCAGCGGGAGTGGTGGAGGCGAGCATTGTTAAGAAATATGCAGGTCTGTTTGCATCACTATGTAATGGCAGCTTCCCTTTGCTGGCTTTAGTGGGAGGAGTGGAGCAGGGTTTAGTGGGAAAGGCGCAGGTCTGCCTATTTCACAGGGTAATTGTGGCTTCCCAGCAGCAGCTCACCAAAGGCAGGCTGTGGGTGAGGCCTGCAGGGCAATCCCTGGGAGACAGCAAGGGGAAGCAGCCAGGCTCCGTGTCCAAGGCCACACAGCACTCCAGTTGAAGCCCCACCTCACTGAGTATCACTCTGCGCCTCAGCTGCCAACATACTCCTAGTGTCATTGCTCTAGCCACTTGTCTCCAGCTCCATTTACTGGCCTTAAACTCTGCTGTACCCCAGTTCTAGCCACCTGACACAAATGCCAGCAGCCGGATCTTCACTCCAGTCACCGCACTGATCTCTGGCTGCTGCTGGTGCCTCACTCTGGCCTCCTGCACCACACTCTGGCTGCCCTCTCCACTCCACAGCTACTCCCCCTGCACTCCCATCGGGGCTTCTCACCACAGTCAGCCACACCCGCTTCTGCCATTCACCGTGTGCTCTGGCCATCTGAGCCTCTGCCTCCATCTGTTCCAGGCTTCCAACCCACCCCAAGTTGTTCTGCACCTTGACCCACACCACCAAGCTCCTACCTCAGTCAGTCTCTCCTCTGCTGGTCTCCGGTCAGCCTCTGGGTCAGTTACTGGATAGATCTCTGGATTGTGCTACAGGGCATGTCTCTACATTGCTCCCTTTCTCTCTCATTCTCCTCCGTTTCTCCTGCTTTAGGTACTTTCTTCTGATGAGTGGGTATCTCAGCCGAGGCTATGCACTACTTAGGGATTCTCTGGTTGGATTTTAGCTGTTTAAATTTTTGTCTTTCCTGGAGAAGTTTCAAGAGCTCCTCTCATGCCACCATCTTGATGATTTCTCCTTCGTAATATTTTTTAATTAAAGTTTTAAATTTCTTCAAATAAATATAAAAGAAGTCAAATTAGAAGGTCATAAAATAATTCTATTTTTTAAATTTTGTTGAGAAACATTTATACTGTTTTCTATAATGGCTGCACTAATTTGAAATCCCAAAAACAGTGCACAAGGTTTTCCTTTTCTCCACATCCCCACCAACACATGTTTGTTGATTGGTGATTCTAACAGATGTGATGTGATATCTCATTGTGGTTTTCATTTTTATTTCTCTGATAATTAGTAATTTTGAAGATCTTTTTATATATCTATTGGGCATCTGTATGTACTCTTTAAAGACATTTCTAGGTATTCTGGTTCTTTTCCCATTTGCTAATAAAATTGTTTGTGTTTTTTGTTTGTTTATATGTTTGTTTGTTTGTTTTGGTGTTGAGTTGTATAATGTTAAAATATATTTTGGACATTGACCCCTTATCAAATGTATCATTAGTGAATATCTGCCATTCAGTAGAATTTCTTTTCAGTTTGTTGATGGCTTCCTTTGCTTTACAAAAATTTGTAGTTTGATGTAGTCCCATTTGTTTATATTTTTCTTTTGCCTCTGTTGCCCAAGAAGATATATCACCAAAAATATTACTAAGGATAATATCTGTGAGTTTGCTGTCTCTTTTCATCTAAGAGTTTTATGGTTTTGGGTTTCACACATAAGTCTTCATTTTGACTTTATGCATGTATGTGGAGTAAGAAGATGAACCAGTTTTTGGTGGTTGTTGTTTTGTTTGGTTTGGTTTGGTTTGGTTTGGTTTTTTGTGTGTATCTGTCCAGTTTTCTCAGTAGCATTTATTGAATAGAGGATTTTTACTCTATGTTATGTTCTTACTTTTTCTTTTGACATATATTAAGTGAAAATGCAGGCATGGATTAATTTCTGGACTCTCTATAAGATCTGACAATTAAGTTTGCAAACTTGCCACCGTGTGCTTATGATGGCAGCACTGTACAAATAGGTCAGTATGGTTTCATAACCTTTGTCTCACAGCTGTTTGTTTTGACATATAGTGGTATCTTGCTGAGTGGCATTAGTTAATGTTGTGGTATGTTTTTGTGTGCCATCGTGACAATGTCAGAGCTTAAATTAGAGCACCAAACAAAGATTAAACTTCGTGTTAAGCTTGTCAAGAGTGGAAGTTATATCAGGAATAATGATTAGAAGAAAGTTGATGGGGATAATTTTAAGTTGATGATAAAAGCATGAAGAAAATGGCAGTGTACAAATGAATTAAATATTTTTCTGAGGGGAGAGAAAATGTCACTGATGAGAAATGTCAAGGCTGCCAGTAACATGCAGAACTGATGAAAATATTACAAAATTTTGTCAAATTGTCCATCAAAATCGTCAACTGACTGTGAGAAGCATAGCAGACCAAGTAAACACCAATAGAGACAGAAAAACTTTTTAAAGATTTTTGTTAAAAGAATATTTTTATTTTATTGTTTGAGGGAAAGTAAGAGAGGGAAACAGACAGACAGACAGAAAGAGAAAGGGATGGGGGGAGGGCCCAGAGCAGTCTCTATAGTTGTACATCATTAGTTGTGACATGTTTTCATTCTACACAGGTAAATGTGGGGCCACACAGGGCAGAAATCAAACCAGAGACCTCCTGCATGAGATGCTAGAACATTTGCTGCTGAGCCATCCCTGTGGTTACTAGTTGCACTGAAGTTCAGCATATGGGGTTGGACAGGCTGGGGCCAGTATTCAAACGGTGAACCTTGCAATTCTTTTAAAATATATTTTCTAAAGATTTATTCTATTGTTTTTGACAGACAGAGAAAGACAGAGTGAAGGTGGAGGGCCCAGAGCAGTCTCCATAGTTGTATGTCATCAATTTCCATTCCACACAGGTGGGCAGGGGTTGTGCAGGGTGGAAACTGGGCTGTGGGCCTCCCACATGAAAGACATACCCCCTTAAGCCAGGGGCTTAATTGGGGGAGACAACTGAACTGGAGGCCTCCTGCGTGGGAAGCACACCCCAGTTAAGCATATGGGTCCACACAAACCAGGGACAGGATTTGATCCTTAGTCCCTGCAACTACAACGTGAGTGGTTAACCTGCTAAACCATCCCAGCTTCCATCGAACCTTGCAATTTTGAGCACAGCACTCAACCATTGACTTATTCCTGTTAGGAAAATCTTAACGGAAAATATTGGCATAAGAAAGGTATGTGCAAAAATGGTCCTGAATGAGCTCACCAATGAACAAAAGCAAAGGAGAGACGAAGTTTACCAAGATCTTTTGGAGAGGCAAGATGATGTCTTCGACCATGTTATCACTGAGGATGAAACATGGGTATATTAATAAAACCCTGTAACAAAGTGTCAAAGTACACAGTGGAAGTCAGCTTATTCTCCATGACCAGAAATTTTCATCAGTCCAAATCAAGAGTCAAAACAATGTTGCTAAACTTTTTTGATATCAGAGTAATTGTTCATTGTGAATTTGTGTCAACTGGACAATCAACCAAGTTGACTATTTAGAAGTGCTGAAAAGGCTGCATGAAAAAATTTGATGAAAATTACCTAAACTTTTCACCAATAACTCATGGCTCTTGCATCATGACAATGCACCAGTTCACACGGTACTTTCTGTAAGGGAGTTTTAGCCAGCAAACAAATCACTGTATTTGAACACCATCCCTTCTCACCTGATCTGGCCCCCATTGACTTTTTTTTTTACCCAAAGATAAAGGACATATTAAAAGAAAGATTTTTTATGACATTCAGGATATCAAGGGTAATAGGACAATTGCTCTCATGGCTATTCCGGAAAAAGAGTTCCAACATTGATTTGAAGTGTGGACTATGCACTGGCATCAGTGCATAGCTTCCCAAAGAGAAACTTCAAAGGTGATCACAGTAATATTCAGCGATGAAGTATGTAGCACTTTTCTATGATGGGTTCATGAACTTAATTGTTGAACCACTTTTTTTTGGGGGGGGGGTTGTTTTTATTCTGGCTGCCTCTGTGTGTGTTCTCTATGTATTAGGTAGATCTCCTCTGTTTCTCAATCTTTGCCAGTTGGCCTTATGTAATATGCATCCTGTGTCATTCAATGGTGCAGTTTCCCTGATCACCTATGTATGTGTTCCAGATGTTTTCCTAGTGTGCATTGTGTGTATTCTGTTGTACTGCACTTTGATTGCTTTTGGCACATATGTAGTTGGGATTTATTATACTCTCAAGGTGACTGGCTGTGTGGATTGCCTATGCTCACAGCATATGAGCTGCTATGTGAAAGCTGAACCCTCAGAAGACATTCACCCCAGCAGGCTTATACCTATTGAAACTACCATTTAGTTGTGCCACTTGTTAGGCTTACAAGGCATTGCTCTTATGTAGTCTGAGATGCCTCTGGGTGTACTGTTTCTGGGGCCTTTTGAAAGAGGCTCTTGTACAGGTTAATTTTAGCCTTGCCTGTGACTGACTGGGGGCTACCTTGTAGAAGCTGCATAGCTGTATGCAATTGGTTTCTGACTATTTTAACTCTGGAGGTGTCAGTGGGTGGCCGTGCTATGAACTGAGGCCACTACCACTTGTATCAGGCAGCTTAGTAAGAGGCACAGGGTCTTCCTAGTCATGTTGCCACTTGCCAGCTGTTCATAAGGCTTAACTCCTGAAACAGCCCACTTAGGTGTGTGGGCCTGGCTGGTTTACCTGGTGTGGATAGTGCCCCCAAAGGTGCAGCCTAAGTTTGTCAGGGCCGGCTCCCAGAGAGTCACAAGTGAAGCCATTGGTTTTCAAAAAGTTAATGCATATGCAGTTGTTGCACCAGTGCTGAGCTTGTGGCCACTCCACAAAATGCCCTGAGAACAATGTGGCTAGACACTGCTGGTCTCAGGTTTGTAGATCTCCAAGAGCCACCCACAAAAGGCTGCAACACAACTGGGAATGACTGATCCCCACTGAAAAATTTTCAGGCCACTGAGGCCCATCTACTACTGTAGAAGTGTTCTGCAGCTTGTGGGGTGGGGATGGCCACCCAGAAACTCAGCGTGCCTGGGCAATACTGCTCTAGCTGAGCAGGGTAGGGTTCCAGAGCATCACCAACATGACATGCACACATATTTTACCAGACAAATGAGGTCTCAGATTTAGCCCTTTGGTGGTAGGTTCAACACAAGAATGATAGCACCCTTCTTTAGGCTACACTTCAGGCAGACTCCATGCAGGGATAACAATGACTGTCCCTCAAGCCTTTTCCTTAAGGCCACACAACTCATTCTTTTCCTGTATGTATTTAGAACCTCTTGAGTTTCTGTCTCTTTGCTGGAGCCCAAGGTGAGTGCTTGCAAACTAGTGAGTTTGTGAGTAAGCCCTTTAAGAGGATATCTGAGTTTCCAGCTGCCTTCTTTCTCACTGGGACAGATAGAATCCTCACTGATTTTCACTACCAGATGTGAAGATTTCCCTGTCTAGCACAGGACCCGTGGTTTGGGAAGCCCAATGTAGGGCTGGGACCCATCACTCTTCATAGGGAAGCTCTGCCACCAACATGTCCCTCTTGGTGCTCAATCACTACCTATAGGTTTGGGATCAGCCCATTTTCTGTCTCTGACTCTCCTACTAGTTTTGATGTGACCTCTTTTTTATATCTTTAAGTAAGTATATCTGTTTAGCTAGTTTTCATATTATCCTTGAGGTTGAGTCTTCTATAACTTAGTTATAATTTTAATGTGATCATGGGAGGTGGGAGATCTAGTGCTTACATTTTCTGCTACCTTGGAATCTCTTCCCAATTTGTTTATTTTTAAACTATGACAAAAATGTAAATAGTGATGAAGATGATAATAGTAATTTAATACACAGTACGTTGCACAACTTTCCTTGATTCTTACCTTAATTTGAATTTTAAAGTTTCCTTACTTTTTTTATTTCTCCTCATCTATCATCTCATCCTGTGTAGGCTGATCACATGTATTATTTTAGACAGAATAGAAAACAATTGTACTGTCCCATTTTAAATGGTATGTATGGTCAGCCTACTTTCACTGGGCTAAACTCAAGGTGTCACTAAGCTGACCATATATACCATTTGAAATGGGACAGTGCCTTTCTTTTCTGTCCCACTTAAAATTGTATATCTAGTCAGTCTAATACTGTGCCTTATATCACTTTTTATTCTTGTCTCATTCTTATCTTTTCTCTAAGCCCATTCTACTCTTCATTCCACCTCTAATTACAACCTATACAAAACATGTACCCCATTTATCTTCCAAAAAATTAGTTGTTATATTTCTAGTTTGTTGATAATTAGATACTAATTAGTTAGGCTAACTAATAAAGATTAAGTAATCTTTTTGGTTAATGAATAATAAAATAATCTAACTAATTAGTTATTTGATTACTAAAGTGATTATTTGGTATTTTTATAAACTGAAATTTTAATGGCTTAGTTTTGGCTATATTAAAAAGTTTCTGTATCAAGTACTTACATAAAAATACTTTATTCTACCTTATATAATCTTGGTGACATAGGCAGGCAAATTAAAGCATAGTATTTACATACCATTGCTGAAATCAAAGTTAGGTAAAATAAAATCTACTGTGATCAATTTGTATGCATTTACATGGCCATGGGTTTCCACACCTCTATGTAACTACATCCATCTTAATGGACATATAAGATTTTGATGTGGCTTTTAATTTTGGTTTCCTGGAGGCTTTAAAAAGTGAACCAAAGTGAAACCCATAGTGAAGGTGAAGAGAGAATGGGGGGGTGAATGACTGTAAGAACTGTGAAAAAAAAATGAGAGTGAAAGGTTGCTCAGTAGTAGGCTATAGACTTGGTGTCTAATTCAGAGTGAAGGGAGCAATTGATTTTGAAGTTCAATGACTAGAAGAGTCAGCCTTCTAGTAGTGAAAACCTTTTATACAGATTATAACTTTATGATGGATAAATAATATATTATACAGTTGTTCCTTAGGTTGATAAAGATTAATAAATATGGTGGATTAAAAATTACCACAATTCTTTGCCCCTCCCCTCACCAAATGATGGTCTCTATATTCTCTCTCACATAGGCTCTAAGCTGGCCCTGTGACTTGCTTTGACTGATATAATATGCTGGAAGTGACAGTATAAAACTTCAGGAACCTTGAAACTTTTGCGTTTGCCTCCTCGAAAACCATTAGTAGAAAATAGTACTATTATCCACCTAGAAAAAGAGGCTATATGTAGAAAGGCTATGAAGAATGAGAGATTAGAAAGTAAGGAAGGACCAATGAGACACAGCTTTCCTAGCCATCCAGCTGAAGCATCAAATATAAAAGTGAAGCCATCTTTGGTCTTCTACACTCATTAATGCCTACAGGGAGCACAGGTAATCCAACCCCACCAAAGCTTATGGTGACTGCAAATTAAGAGAAAATAAATGGTTGTTGTTCTAAGTCACTATGTTTGGGCGCAATTTTTTACATAGAATAGGTAACTAAAACAGAAATTTGTACCTGAAACTAGGGCACTGCTGTTAAGTATGTAAATAAAAAGTTCTTTAAGACACGTGGCCTTGGCACTGGGAATGAGCTGATGGCAAAGACTTGCAGGGGACAAGGGATCTGTCAGTGGATGCTAGAAAAGCAATAAAAATATTATTAATGGAAGCTGGATACAGAACAATTCCTGTTATATAGAGGCAGAACTTTGGCAACATTGTTGCCTGTGGTAATGAGAAAGATAGAAAATGCACCTAATAAATTTGCAGATTTAGTTAAAAGGATTTCTAGGCAGATGTTTAATGTGCCATTTGACTTCATTCAGTAGCATCTGATAAAATATTGTGAGACAGATGAGCTAAGGGAAGTATACAGTATGTATACCTAGAGAAAACATAGAAGGCCCTGGACTGTCTTTCCAGAGAGCAAATTATTTTCAAGCTAAAATATTGCCTCATGGCAAAGATCAAATCTAGGTATATTGAGTAAAATATCACCTCAAAGTAAAAAGCAAATCAAGGATATAGATGTAAAATTTTTGTTAAGATTTCTGAAAGATTTATGTGAGTCTTCAATTCTCTCTCAGCAAATTGAAATGATTTTTTAGATTCTTAAGGATATTGATTTAGGAAGGCTTTCAGGAAAGTATCCAGCCATGTAACATTGTTATAATTGACAATGGCTGGATATTTTCCTGACAGCCCTCTTATATTAGTTTGATACATCTAAAATAGGACAGGATTTGTTTAACAGACATTCTGAATGAATCAGGCTTTTGTTTACAGTTTATTTATTTATTTATTTTTTACATTCAATACTATATTAATTTTAGGTGCACATGATAATGGTTAGACGTTTATATTATTTAAGAGGTGACCGCTTGACTAATCTAGTACTCACCTGGCACTATGCATACTTTGTACCATATTATTTGCTATATTTTCTATGCTTTATATCCCCATGACTACTTTGTAACTACCCATTTATACTTCTTAATTTTTTTACCTTTTTCATATTGCCCTAACCTGCCTTTCATCTATCACCCTAAAATATCTGGTCTCCACCTGACACCATACACAGTTATTACAACATTATTCACTATATTTCTTATGTCATAACCTACATCCCCATGATTACTTTGTAACAACCAATTTGTACTTCTTTATCCTTTCCCTTTTTTACTCACCCCCAAAATCTCTCCCATCTGACAACCATCAAAACGTTCTCTGTATCTATGAGTTTGTTTCTGTTTTATTTGTTTTGTAAACTCCACATATAAGCAAAAATCACATTTCTGTATTTCTCTGTCTGACATAGTCCACACAGCAGAGTACCCTCCAGATCCATCCATGCTGTCACAGATGAGAAACCCTTTCTGACATAGTCCACACAGCAGAGTTCCCTCCAGATCCATCCATGCTGTCACAGATGAGAAAAATTTTATTCCTTCATGACAGAGCAATATTCCATTATATATATATATATATTACCACCTACTCTTTATCCATTCATCCAATCAGGGACCCCCAAGTTGCCTACATATCTTGGCCGTTAAAAACAATGTTACAATGAACACATGGAAGCTCACGTTCCCTAGAAGTAGTATTTTGAGTTTCTTCAGCTAAATACTTCAAAAAATAACTGAATCCTTGTCTTTTTTTTTGTTTGTTGTTTGTTTGTTAAATTGATTGAGGTGATATTAGTTAGTATAAATTACATAGGTTCCAGGTATACAGTTCTGTAGTACATCATTGATGTATTGCTCTGTGTGCTCATCAGTGAGAGTCAGTTCTGTTTCCATCAATATATATTTGAGTGCCACACTCTCCTCCTTCACCCTCGTTACTCTTACCCTCAGGTAAATACTCAACTACTGACTGTGTCCATGAGTTTTTGCTTCTTTGTTGTTTTCAGATTTATGTTCCACATATGAGTGAAGTCATATGGTTCTTAGTTTCTTCTGTCTGTCTTATTTCACTTAATATAATAGTCTTAAAGTCCATCCATGTTGTTGTAAATGGCAGTATTTATTCCTTTCTTCCTGCTGAGTAATAATATTCTGCTGTGTGAATGTACCCAAACTTCTTTATCCAGTCATCTATCAAAGGACAATTTTGCTGTTTCCATGACTTGGCCACTGTGAATAGTAATGTGCCAAACATTGAGATACATATATCTTTGTGGACGAAGGTTTTCAATTTTGGGGGGTAGGTGCCAAGAAAGAGGATTGCCAGGTCAAATGGTAACTCTAGTCTTAATTTTCTGAGAAATTTCCATACTGTACTCCATAGTAGTTTTACCAGTTTGCATTCTCACCAATAGTGTACGGGAGTTCCTTTTTCTCCACAATTTCTCCAATACACATTATTCCTTATCTTGTTGATAACGGGTGTGAGGTGGTATCTCATTATAGTTTTGATTTCCATTTCCCTAATAGCTAGTGAAGCTGAGCATTTTTTTTTCTTGTATCTGTTGGTCATTTGTATGTCTTCATGAAAAAAGTGTCCATTCAAGACCTCTGTTCTTTTTGTTTGTTTGTTTTTTTATTGGTTTTGACAGAGAGAGAGAGAGAGAGAGAGAGAGAGAGAGAGAGAGAGAGAGATACAGAGACAGAACTGAACTGGGGCAGTTCAGCACATGGGCCCTCACAGGCCGGGGCTGGGACTCGATCCTCAGTTCCCGGTGCTGCAAAGTGAGCAGCCAACCCACTGAGCCATCCGGGCTTCCCCCTCTGTTCTTTTTTTACATGAAATTTTATTTTAAATTTATTGTAGAGTGTATAAATTCTTTATATATATATATTTGGGGGGGTAAGTTTATTGGATTGACATTAATTGATATCAATTACATTGTTTCCAGGTGTACAATTCTACATTACATTGTCTATATATCACATTATGTGCTCACCACTCAGAATCAGCTCACTTTCCATCAACCCTTATCAAGGTATTGTTTGCAAACATTTTCTTCTATTCCAATGGTTGTCTCTTTGCTTTGTTGATAGTATCTTTTGCTGTGCAGAAGCTTTCTAATTTGATATATAGTCCCTTTCATTTATTTTTGCTTTTGTTTCCCTTGTCTTTGAAGTCAGGTTCATATTTCCCTGCTGAACCAAAGGTCTATAAGTTTAGCACTGATGTTTTCTTATATTCAGTTTATTGGTTTTATTTTGTGTTTTTTTTTTGTTAAATTTATTGGGGTGACATTAATTGATATCAATTACATTGTTTCCTGCTATACAATATTACATTGTCTATACAGTGCATTATGTCCTCACCACCCAGAATCAGCTCACTTTCCATCACCATATAGTTTATAGTCTCAGGTCTTATGTGGAGGTCTTTAATCCATTTTTATTTGATTTTGGTATCTGTTGACAATTTGCAGTCCAGATTCATTCTATTGCAGGTGTTTGTTTGTTTTTTTCAATTTTGCCAATACTGTTTACTAAAGAGGGTTTCTTTCCCCTATGGTGTATTTTTCACTTCTTTGTCAAAAATTATCTGTCCATATATTTCTGAGTTTATTTCTGGGTTTTCCATTCTGTTTCTTTGGTCTGTGTGTCTATTTTCTGCGAATTCCAAATTGTTTTGGTTATTGACTTTGTAGTATAGACTGAAATCAGAGAGCACGATGCCAACAGCCTTATTCTTTTTATGTTAAATTGCTTTGGCAATTTTTCAGTTCCATATGAATCTGAAGAATTTTTTAAATCTATTTCTTCAAAGAATGTCTATGAGATTTTTATGCGAGTTGCATTAAATCTGTATAATGCTTTGGGTAATATATTCATTTTAATTATGCTGAGTCTTTTAATTCATGAACACAGGGTATCTTTTCATTTCCTTGTGCCCTCATAAATTTCTTTTTTTTTTATTGTTTTGACAGAGAGAGAGATACAGAGACAGAGAGAAGGGGGAGGGCCCCGAACAGTCTCCATAGTTGTACATCATTGGTTTTTCCACATAGTTTCACTCCACAGGTGGGCACGTGGCTGCACAGGGCAAGAACTGAGCTGGGGTCTCACCTCAGTGAGAACTGAACTGGGGGTACTCCCCAGTTCAGCATATGGGTCCACATGGGCTGGGGCTGGGATTCGATCCTTAGACCCCAGGGCTGCAAAGTGAGCTCTTAACCCACTGAGCCATCCGGGCTTCCCCCCAATTTCTTATAATAGTGTCATATAGTTTGCAGTGTGTAAGTGCTTCATGTTCTTTGTTAAGTTTATTCCTAGGTATTTTATTCTTTTTGTTTTGATTGCAAAAGGTATTGTTTTTCTGATGTTTCTTTGTTGCTATATAAGAACGCAATTGATTTTTATACATTGATTTTGAATCCTGTCACTTTACTGTATTTTTTTTTACTGTTTCTAAGAGTTTTCTGGTAGATTATTTAGAATTTTCTATATAAATTATTATATTATCTGGAAAAGTGAGTTTGACTTTTTCTCTTTCAATTTACATACTTTCTAATTCTTTCTCCTGCCTGATTACTCTGGATAGAAATTTGAGCATTATATTGAATAGCAGTGGTGACAGAGTAAATGCCTGTCATGTTCCTGATTTTGGAAAATAGTTTTCAGTTTGCTGCATTCAGTATGATATTAGCTGAGGATTTGTCATTCATGGCCTTTATTATGTTGGAGTACTTTTATTCAGTACTTATTTTCTTAAATATCTTGATCATAAATTGATGCTGTATCATATCAATTGCTTTTTCTGTATCAGTTGATATAATCATACTTTTTTTATCTTTTATTTTGTCGGTGTAGTGTATCACATGGATTTATTTGCATATGTTGAACCATCCTTTTACCCCTGAAATGAATCCCATTTGCTTGTGATGTATAATTATTTTTAAAGACTTATTTTATTGTTTGAGAGTAGTTGAGAGAGAGAGAAAGAATCAGAGAGAAGGGAGGAGGGCCCAGAGCAGTCTCTATAGCTGTACATCATTAGTTGTGACATGGATTCATTTCACACAGTTGGATGTGGGGCCATGTGGGGTGAGAACCAAACTGATGCCTCCCAAAAAGGAGGCAAGAACCTTCAACACTAAGCCATTCCAGCAGTTACCCATTGCACCAGAGTTCAGTATATGTGATTTGCATGGGTGGGGAATCAAACCCTGGACGTCGCAATTG
This sequence comes from Craseonycteris thonglongyai, assembly GCA_004027555.1. NCBI lineage: Eukaryota > Metazoa > Chordata > Mammalia > Chiroptera > Craseonycteridae > Craseonycteris > Craseonycteris thonglongyai. The sequence goes on along the minus strand of PVKE010013464.1, from coordinate 21,653 downwards.
GAAGAAAAGTGCTCAACCACTGAGCTATATCACCGTGTCCCCCATAATGTATAATTTTATTTTAAGATTTATTTTTATTGTTTTTTGACAGACAGAGAGAGACAGAGAGAAGGGAGAGGGCCCAGAGCAGTCTCCATAGTTGACAGCATTAGTTTTCCATATAGTTTCACTTCACAGGTGGGCACGGGGCTGTGCAAGGCAGGACCTGGGCCAGGAGCCTTGCTCATAGGCCCCAGCAAGAACTGAACTAGAGACACACTCCAGCTCAGTATATGGGTCTGCATGGGCCGGGCCCGGGATTTAATTCTCGGTCTGCAGGGCTGCAAAGCAAGTGCTCAACCTGCTGAGCCATCCCAGCTTCCCCATGTATAAGTTTTTAACTCATTGTTGTATTCTATTTGATAGTATTTTGTTTAGAATTTTAGTGTCTGTGTTTATCATATATACTGGTCTACAATTTCTTTTTGTGTGTTATCTTTACCAGGCTTTGGTATTATTGTACTGTTGGCCTTGTAGAATGAGTTTAAAAGTAATGCTTCTTCTAACTTTTGGAAGATATTCAGGAGGATAAACATTCTTTGAATGTTGGATAAAGCCATTGGTGAGACAGACGGGTCTAGGGCTATTGCCTTTTGGAAAGATTTTAGATGATTGTTTCAATTTCCTTACTGTTGATTGGTTTATTTAGATTATACTGTTCTTCTTGGCTCAGTCTAGATAGATTGCAGGATTCTAGAACCTTATCCATTTCTTCTACGTCATTCAATTTGGTGACATATAGCTCTTCATAGTATTGTTGTATGGTCCTTTCTAATTCTATGGCAGTGTTTCCCCAACCTATTCAACTTGTGTACCCCTTTCAAACCTATTTGTATAAATTATAACCCTTGTTTTTAAAACAGCTGTTTTTAAACACTGGCACCTTTCTTCGGATGCCTGTATTAATATAAAATGGTGGAAATAAGGTAATAAGTTAGGGAACAAAAATATTGCACTAAAAGTACAAGTGACATTTAATTTCATAATATTCATAACAGTTAAATATTGATAATAATGATTGAGCATTCAACAAACTTTTAATTTATTATAAACAATAATATTTATTTGTGTTATCTGAGTAGCCTGTAATTATTGTTATGCAGATCACTAGCTGATAGATCCCTTTTTAGCGAGAAATTTGAGCTTGATTTGATGCACTTAGTTTCTTGAAATAAGGCTCAAAAGATGCAAGATACAGTTTTAAATCTGAATTTGCATTAAGTTTGTTGTGGCACTTTTATTTTATGAAGGTGTAAGAAAAAAAAAGCTCTCTCCTTTAATTCAGTATTGGTAAATGGCAAGAGGGATTTGAGTGCCTTCTCATGGAGCTGTTCAAATTCCTCACTGACATCAACCCAGAAGGTAATAAGATGCTATCTTTTAAAGTTAGAATTTAAAGAAGAATCAGTTGAAATTCCATTAACTGCTCCTTTTCATTGATTGATAGTTTAGCTTCTTTGAAGACTTCTTAATTGAAGGGATATTTAACCCATTTATTTTCTTTTCCACATTGAGGGAATAACTTATAAAAGTACACTTTAAGATCTTCCAAGTAACTTACAAAATTCTCTTTTGCATTTTGGGATAGGTGCAAGTCATTCTCAGATAAGAATAGTGCAGTTTCAAAAACTTCAGGCTGACCTCTTGCAATAATACATGCTTTCCAAAAGTCTAGTTTCTTTAATTGGTGACTCAGTTTTGTTTATTACATTGAAGGTGGTGATGAGCTGTTTTGAAGTCCCAAGATGAGTTTCTTTATTTATAGAAAAATATCTGATAAATATGCAATACTTTTAAGCAAATCACTGTCCTGAAACTTTGAAGAAAGAGGAAAATAATGGTCTTCAAAAAATACCTGGACTTGATGTCTTAGTTCAAAGATCCATATAAGTAATTTGCCACAAGCTAGCCACTTTACCTCCATATGAAAAAGTAATGTACTGTGAATGAAGTTCATTTCTTCACATAGTGCTTTAAACAATCTGGAGTTTCAAAGTAGTGACTTAATAAAATGTAAAAATTTTACAGCCTCATCAAGAACATCTTTCAGTTCACTAGGAAGAGGCTTGGATGCCAGACTTTGTCTATGAATGCAGCAGTGACTCCACAGTATGTGGGGAGCTACTTTAATTCAGCTGAGTAGGCCTATAAAACAAATTGACGTAGGGTTCCTTCTGTCAGGTCATATAGCACAACAATTCAAACTACTAACTTTTTGTCAATGACATAACCATTGATTGCATTAAAAATAATTTTTGGGAAGCCAGGATGGCTCAGCGGGCTAAGCAATCACTTTGCAATGCTGAAGACCAAGGCTCAAGTCTTGGCTGTGGCCTATGCAGACCCATATGCTGAACTGGGGTGTGCTTCCCATGCAGGAGGCCCCCAACTTGGTTCTCACACCCTGGTTTGGTCCCAGGTTTGAGGAGCTGTACCTCCCATTGAGGTGGCTCCTGGCCTGGTTTCTGCCCTGTGCAGTCTCCACCCACCTGTGTGGAAAGAATCCACATTAAAAAATGATGATGTAAAACTATGGAGACTGCTCTAGGCACTTCTCCTTCTCTCTGTCTCTCTCTCCCTCTATCTGTCTCTGTCTCTGTCTCTGTCTCTGTCAAAAAGAATAAAATAAATCTTTTTTTTTAATATTATTATATTTTATTGTTAAATTTAATGGGGTGACATTGGTTGGTAACAGTCAGACAGTTTCCCGATGTACAGCTCCACAACACATCACCCATGCATTGCATTATGTGCCCAGCTCCCAGAATTAGGTCCCCCTCCAACACCATATATCTGGTGCTCACTTCCCCCTCCCCCCACAATTCTCCCTCCCCACTCCTCCCTCCTCTCCAGGTAAACACCAAACCATTGAGTGTGTCCTAAAATAAATCTTAAAAACATATTTTCACCGGTGCACACTTGTCAATGGGTAACAAAGGACCAGGTTTTCCTCAGTTTATTTCTTTCTTTTTATCTTTAAATTTATTGGGGTGACATTGATTGATATCAATTACATTGTTTCCAGGTGTACAATTCTACATTACATTGTCTATACATCGCATTATGTGCTCACTACCCAGAATCAGCTCACTTTCCATCACCATATATTTGACTCTCCCTCCCTATTCCCAGCCCCACAACTCAGCTTCCCCACCCATCTTTCCCCTTACACTCAGGTAACCACTAAACTATTGACTGTGTCTGAGAGTCTTTGTTTCTTTATTCCTTTCAGTTTTATATTCCACCTATAAGTGAGGTCATATGTTTCTTGATTCTTTCACTCTTATTTCGCTTAATAAGATGTTTTCAAGTTCCATCCATGTTGTCGCAAATAGCTGTATTTCATCTTTTCTTATTGCTGAGTAGTATTCCATTGTATAAATGTAACACAACTTTTTTATCCAGTCATCTATCAGAGGACACTTTGGTTGATTCTATGACTTGACCACCATGAACAGTGCTGCAATGAACATTGGAGTTCACATATCTTTGTGGAATAAGGTTTTCAAGGTTTTATGGGAAGATACCTAGGAGAGGGATTGCCAGGTCATATGGCAATTCCTAGTTTTTTGAGGAATCTCCACCTGCCTTCCACAGTGGTTGTACCCACTTACATTCCCACCAGCAGTGTATGAGGGTTTCTTTTTGTCCACAGCCTCTCCAGTACTTGTTATTCATTGTCTTATTGATTATAGCCATTCTAACAGATGTGAGGTGGTATCTAACAGATTGTGGTTTTAATTTGCATTTCCCTAATTGCTATTAATGTTGAGCATTTTTTTTCATGCATCTGTTGGCTGTTGGTACGTCTTCAGGAGAGAAGTGACTGTTTAGGTCTTCTGCATTTAAGGATCATTTTTTGTTGTTGTTGAGTTGAATGAGTTTTTTATATATTTTAGATATTAGCCCCTTATCAAAGGCATTATTTGCAAATATTTTCTCCCATTTGGTTGGTTTCCTTTTTACTTTGTTGATGGTGTTCTTTGCTGTGTAGAAGCTTTTTAGTTTGATATAGTCCTGTTCATTTATTTTTGCTTGTACTTCCCTTGCCTTTAAGGTCAAGTTCGTAATGTGCTCTCTGAGCCCAAGGTCTATAAGTTTAGTGCCAATGTCTTCTTTTATGCACTTTATAGTTTTGGATCTTATGTGGAGGTCTTTAATCCACTTTGTGTTAATTTTGGTATATGGTGACAGTTCAGTCTACATTCATTCTTTTACATGTGGTTTTCCAATTTTCCCAGCACCATTTACTGAAGAGAATTTGTTTTTCCCATTGTATATTTTTTGCTCCTTTGTCAAAGATTATCGGTCTATATATTTGTGGGTTTGTTTCTGGATTTTCAATTCTGTTCCACTGGCCTGTATGTCGGTTTCTCTGCCCATACCAAGCTGTTTTGATTATTGATGCTTAATAGTATAAAGCAGGGGTGGCAAACCTTTGGCACGTGTGCCCAAAGTGGCACGCAGAGCAATTATTTTGGCATGCAGAGCTGTGAATACCATTTAAAAAATTATTGTTTATGCTCTTATAGACATAAAAATAATCGATACCTCTATCTCCCTGGATGGGTTGGCACGCGAGTCGAGCGAGTATACTCTTATTTCATAAACTTTGGCACTCAATCGCCAAAAGGTCTGCCACCCCTGGATAAACTGAAGTCAGGGATCATGATGCCTTTAGGCATATTTTATTTTATTTTATTATTTTATTAATTTATTATTTTATTATTTTTGGAGGATTGCTTTGGTAAGTCAGGGCCTTTTGTGGTTCATATGAATAAGACACTTTTTAAATCTATTTCTTGAAAGAATGTCTGTGGGATTTTGATGAGAATTGTATTAAATCTGTGTGTTGTTTTGGGTCATATGGCTATTTTAACTATGTTGATTCTTCCAATCCATGAACATGGAATACCCTTCCATTTCTTTGTGTCTTTTTAAATTTCTTTAATAGTGTTTTATAGTTTTCCATGTATAAGTCCTTCAGGTTGTTTTTAAGTTTATTCCTAAGTATTTTATTTTATTTTTGTTTTGATCGCAAATGGTACCATTTTTCTCATTTCTTTTTCTGAAGTTTTGTTGTTTGTGTACAGAAATACTGTGAATTTTTTTACATTGATTTTGTATCCTGCAAACTTTCTGTATTCATTTATTATTTCTAACAGTTTTCTGGTGGAGTCTTTAGCTTATTCTATATAAAAGATCATGTCATCTACAAAAAGTGACAGTTTAACTTCTTCATTTCTAACTTGGATGCCTTTTTTTTTTTTTTTTTTCTTGCCTAATGGCTCTGGCTAGAACTTTCAGCACTATGTTGAAGAGCAGTAGTGACAGGGACATCCCTGTCTCATTCCTGATTTTAGAAGAAAAGTTTTCAGTTTTTCTCCATTCATTAATACATTCACTGAGGGTTTGTCATATATGGTTTTTATTATGTTGAGGTACTTTCCTTCTATACCCATTTTATTAAATGTTTTCATCATAAATGGATGTTGTATCTTGTTTAAAGCCTTTTCTGCACCAATTGATATAATCATCTTTTTTATCTTTTATTTTGTTTATGTGGTATATCACATTCATCAATTTGTGTATGTTGAATCATCCTTGTGACCCTGGGATGAATCCTACTTGATCGTGATATATAAACTTTTAATGCATTGTTGTATTCTATTTGCTAGTATTTTTGTTTAGGAGTTTTTGCATTGGTGTTCATCAGAGATATTGGTCTATAGTTTTTGTTTTTGTGATGTCATTGCCAGGCTTTGGTATTAGGGTAATGTTGGCCTCATAGAACAAGTTGGGAGTTATTGCCTCTTCTTCAATTTTTTGGAAAAATTTGAGAATAGGTATTAATTCCATTTTGAATGCCTGGTAAAACTCGTTAGTGCAACTATCTGGTGTTGGACTCTTGCTTTTGGGAAGGTTTGGGGTGATTGTTTCAATTTCCTTACTGTTGGTTGGTTTGTTTAGGTTATCCAGTTCTTGATTCAGTCAAGGTCAACTATGTTTCTAAAACTTGTCCATTTCTTCTAGGTTGCAAAATTTGTTGGCATATAGTCCTTCAAAGTATTTTTGTATGGTCCTTTGTATTTCTGTGGTATCAGTTGTAATTTTTCTTCTTTCATTTCTAATTCAGATTATTTGTGTATTTTCTCTTTTTCCCTTGGTGAGCAATTTGTCAATTGTATTTTTTCAAAGAACCAGCTCTTTGTTGCATTAATACTTTTATTGTTTTTTTTTAATTATCTATTTCATTTAGTTCTGCTTTAATTTGTATTATTTCCTTTCTTCTGCTGGCTTTGGATGTTTTTTGCTCTTCTTTTTCTAGTTCTTGAAGATGTGATATTAGGTTGTTTACTTGTGATTTTTTTTGGTTCATGAGAAAGGCCTGTAGTGATATAAATTTCCCACTTATTACTGATTTGGTTGCATCGCAGTAAATTTGGTATATTGTGTTTCATTTTCATATGTTTCTATGTATTCTTTAATCTCTTCTTTTATTTCTTCTTTGATCCAGTCATTTTTTTTTAAGATTCATTTTTTATTGTTTTCAACAGAGAGAGAGAGAGAGAGAGAGAGAGAGACAAAGACAGAGCGAAGGGGGAGGGTCCAGAGCAGTCTCCATAGTTGCACATCATTCGTTTTTCCACATAGTTTCATTTCACAGGTGGGTGCGGGGCTGCACAGCGCAGGAACTGGGCCGGGTTCTCACCTGGGTGAGGACTGAACTGGGGGCACTCCCCAGTTCAGCATATGGGTTCACACGGACCAGGACTGGGATTTGATCCTCAGTCCCTGGGGCTGCAAAGTGAGCACTTAACCCACTGAGCCATCCCAGGTTTTCCTGATCCAGTCATTTTTTAATAACATGTTGTTTAATCTCCATGTATATGTGGTTTTTTCTGGTTTCTTTTTATAGTTGATCTCCAATTTCAAAGCTTTGTGATTGGAGAATACACTTGGTATAATTTTAATCTTAAATTTGCTGAGGCTGGTTTTGTATCCCAGCATGTGATCTATCCTTGAAAACGTTCCATGTACACCAGAAAATAATGTATAGTCCTTTGTTTTAGGATGAATTATCCTGTAAATGTCAATTATGTCCAGTTGCTCTAATGTATCATTTTTTTTAAGATTTATTTTTATTGTTTTTTGACAGAAAGAGAAACAGGCAGAGAGAGAGAGAAGGGGGAGGGCCCTGAGCAGTCTCCATAGTTGACAGCATTAGTATTCCATATAGTTTCACTCCAAATTTGGGTGCGGGGCTGCACAGGGCAGGAACTGGGCCGGGGGCCTCCCACATAGGCCCTGGCAAGAACTGAACTAAGGGCACACCCCAGTTCAGTATATGGGTCCACATGGGCTAGAGCCAAAATTTGTCCTTGGTCTCTGGGGCTGCAAAGCGAGTGCTTAACCCACTAGCCATCCCAGTTTCCCGTCTAATGTATTATTTAAAGCTGATATTTCTTTATTTATTTTCCGTTTGGATGATTTGTCCATGGCTGTCAATGCGGTGTCTAAGTCCCTTACTATAATTTGTGTTTATCAGTTTCTCCTTTAAGATTTGTTAGTAGTTGCTTTGTAAATTTTGGTTGCTTCTTGGTTAGGGACATACATATTAAAAAGTGTAATATCTTCTTGTATTGTCCCCATTATAATTATAAAATGTCCATTTTTGTCTCTTACTATCTTGTTTTTAAATCCTGAAGTCTGCTTTGCCAGATATAACTATGGTTACACCTGCTTTTCTCTGGGTGCCATTTGCTTAGAGTCTTTTTTTCCACTCTTTCATTTTGAGTCTGTTTGTCCTTGTGGCTGAGGTGTGTCTCTTGTAGACAGCATAAGGTTGTTTTTTGTATGGTAGTCCAGTTTGCCACTCTGTCTTTTTATTGGTGAGTTCAGTCCATTTATATTTATGGTGGTGATTGATATATGAGAATTTCTTATAACCATTTTATCTTTTGTTTTCTGGTAGCTCTATTTTTTTATAGCTTTTTTGCTTTTTTCTTCCCATTGATTATTGTAGTTTGATGGTGTTTATGACTGTTTTTTCTGTACTCTCTTCTTTTATTGTTATGTGTCCCAGTTATAAGTTCTTTTTCGGTGGTTATCATGAACTTTATATAAAAGAAAGTTTTATATATGCAGTGGTTTCTTTTCTTAAGTATGTTTCTTATCTCCATTCTCTATAGAAACCTAAGTCTTTACTCCCTCCCCTTTTTATATTTTTGTTCCAGTTTATCCCTATTTACTTTTACTTTTTATTTCATGTCCAATCACCTCTTTTAGTATTTCTTGAAATGCTGGCCTTGTGCTGGAGAATTCCTTCAGCTTTTGTATGTCTGAAAATGTCTTTATTCCTCCTTCATATCTAAAGGATAACTTTGCTGGGTACAGGATTCTTGGCTGGTAATTTTTCTCCTTTAATATTTTGAATACTTTGTTCCATTCCCTTGTGGCTTGTAGAGTTTCTGTTGATAAATCTGATAGTCTAATGGGATTTTCTTTGTAGGTTATTGTGTTCTTTTTCTGGCTGCCTTGAGGATTCTTTCTTCATCTTTGACAGTTGATATCTTCAGTATAATGTGCCTTGGAGAGGGTCTGTCAGCATTCAAGTAGCTAGGGGTCCTGTTTTTTTGTTTTGTTTTGTTTTTTTTATTTGAGAAGTTCTCATCTACTACTTGTCTAGGTAAATTCTCTGTGCCTATCTCCTCCTCTGCTCCCTCCAGAATACCTATTGTTCTTATATTATTTTTTCTAATGGAGTCAGATAATTCTGATAGATATATTTCATTTCTTTTAGCTTTTAGGTCTCTTTCTTCTTCCTTCTGTGACATTTCCAAATTTCTGTCTTTGATTTCACTAATTCTTTCCTCCATCTGGTCAGCTCTGCTTCCTATGCTAGGTATTTCATTTTTTATTTCTTTTATTGTTTTGCTTATCTCCAGAATTTCTATTTGCATCTTTTTCATAGATTCAATTTTCCTTCTGAGATCACTTAGGTCCTTCTTTGTACTCCACCAGCTTTCTTTGATCTCTTTGTGTGCTTTTATAATTGCAGCCTTGAATTCTCTGTCATTTGGCTCCTATAATTCCATATCTTCAAGTACCTTTTTGGAGATTTTTTTTCTCTTTCTGAGCTCCTTTGTTCAAAGGGGCATTCATCATTGTTGGATCATTTCATTTCCTGGACATGAGGACTTGTCCCCTAGTAGATGTGAAGTATCTTTCTTTTACTTTCTAGCTAGTGTTAATATCTTATAATATTTTCTCTTATTTGGTTTTCTCACCATGGGAGACTTCCTAGAAGGTGGGCTTCTCTTTGACTCAATTGCCCTGGTCTCTGTATGCCTCCTCTTTAGGAAGGTATGATGGGTGATTATATTCTATGCCTCAAAGTTTCTGCTGCTGTCAGAAGCTGCCACACCTAGATCCCTCTGCTAGGGTCAGGGCTTGTTTGGAAAGGCATCAGTTTGTTTATATCATAGGGTAATGGCAGCTTACCCCTGCTGGCTTCAGCATTCCTCAATTTCATTTTCTATCAAATACCTCATTATGATGAGCAAAATAGACAAATCAAGCAACATCTACACTTTCATTGATGTCGATGGAAAAATGTTTACTTCTAATTATATCTACTACTACAGCTTCAACATCCATTGTCAGACATTTCCTAAATTTGTTAAGACATTGTCTTATTTGAAAAAAAAAAGATACTATTGATTTTAAGGACACGCTATTCCCCAAACATGCATTAAAAAAAAATGATATTCTTAACACAAGAAACAATTAAATCTTCTACTATGGTATGGTTTTTTACCACATTAGGTATTCCATAAGCAATATGGTATAAAGCCTCAACTGTATTCTGGTTGTCTTTCTTTCCTCACATCATGTATGAAGTAACAATTTGACACTTTTCTAAACACACAAAATAATGTTTTGTTTTGTTTTTCTATATCAGATGTTTAGTTTCTAAATGTTGCATGAGTACACAAGTTTTCATGCAACTGTTTGGATAAGATTTCCTCACACAAAACACTCCAGGTCTTAGACAGTCATTATCTCCTACAAATAAAAAACTCATATTTAATATATTCTTCAGAGAATTTTCTTTTCTTCTTTGTAATAGCTGAGGGACACATCTTTTTACTATCTCCTGGTATGAATGCACTCATAGCTGTGGACACATGTGGAGAAGTACTTGGTGATCAGTTAATAATCCATGTTAAGTTTTGGTTTTTTAACTGTTTCCATTTTCAACCACTGATCCATAACTGACACACTTAAAAATCACTAACAATAATAATAGAAGCTATGTTTAACAATAATTTTTTTTTAAAAAGACTACTTAAAAAGAATCATGATTAGAAACAATGCACATACTTTTACTCTGTGAATAACTAAGCAGACCAAACAATCTGACTACAGATGTATTTATATATTTGGGGAAGACCTAGAAATGTTGTGAGCAAATTGTTATAAAACTGAGGGTGATAGAAGACATCATCAAGATGGCAGCATGAGAAGTCACTTGAAATCTCTCCTAGGAGAACAAATTAAACAACTAAAATCTAACAAGCTGCAGCCAGAGATTGGCATGGGTGAGGATCTTGCTGCCAGCATGTGGATTAGGCATCTGGAGCTAGGAGCCCACAGAGTATAAGAAAGGCAACTGGAACAGAAAGTGAGAATTCCAGCGGCTGGAGTGCGAGCAGCAGGAGCATACCCATGACTGCAGAACAGAGTGTGCCACAATTAGGTAGAGCCTCAGCTAGAGAACTGCATAGCCTTTGACACAGAAACTGCATTTTTCTCTTCCTCTGTCCCAAATTTTGCTCCACCAGTCTCACTCATGGCCTGTATTCAGTGAGCCATTTCCAGAAAGCCACCATTATCCTGTAGCACACAAAGACCTGTGCCATTCTAAACAAACCCTTCCCCCACCCTTCCTACTGAAGCTGAAAGAGGGATCTAGAAAAACTGATCGACAAACATGACACCTTCTGACTTCAGTGCAATCTTGGAGGCATAGAATACCATTGCCCACCATATTTTGCCAAGCAGGAGGTGTACAGAGACCAGAGCAACTGAATCAAAGAGAAGTCCAAACTCTAGAAAGTCTCCCACTGTAAGAAAACCAAATAAACAAGAGAAAATATTATAAGATACTGCAGCAAAATGAGCTAAGAAGTTAGAGAAGAAGTTCTGCACATCTACCAGGGGAAAAGTCTTCATGTCCAGAAAAAAAAAAATAATTCTTCAAGAAATTGAGTACCCTAGTGAACAGATGTGCTCAGAAAGATAATGAATAATATCTCCAGAAAAGGAACTTGAAAATATGGAAACATATGAGCTAAATCACACAGAATTCAAGACTGCAATTCTGATATTACTCAAAGAGATGGAAAAAAAAACTGGCTGGGTGCACAGAAGAAGCTAAGTGATCTCAGAAAGAAAATTGAATCCATAAAAATGAAGCAAATAAAAATTTGAGAGATTAAAAACACAACAAAAGAAATGAAAAATGAAATAGCTAGCATAAGAAGCAAATGTGGCCAGATGGGGGAAAGAATTAGTAAAATCTCCTGGGATCAACCAAAGTGTCCTCTGATAGATGACTGGATAAAGAAGTTGTGATACATTTATACAATGGAATACTACCTAGAAATAAGAAAAGATGAAATACAGCAATTTGAGACAACATGGATGGACCTTGAAACCATCTTATTAAGTGAAATAAGTCAGAATGAAAAAATCAAGAAACATATGATCTCACTTATAGGTGGACTATAAAACTGAAAGGAACAAAGTAACAAAGACTCATGGACACATTCAATAGTTTAGTGATTACCTGAGGGTAAGGGGGGAGGTGGGTAGGATAGATGGGTAGGGAGAGTAGGGAGGGGGAATCAAACATATGGTGATGAAAAGTGAGTTGATTCCGGGTGGTGAGCACATAATGCAATGTATAGACAATATAATGTAGAATTGTACACTTGGAATCAATGTAATGGATATCAATTAATGTCACCCTAATAAATATAACAAATAAAATCAATTAATTAATTAATAGCACTAAAAAAATTATTAGTAAAGTCATAGACAAAAATTTGGATATGTAACAGAGGAAAGAAGAGAGAGACCTAAGAGCTAAAAGAAATGGAAGACATTTATAAGAACTATCTGACGGGAAAGCTGGGATGGCTGAATCGGTTAAGTGCTTGCTTTGAAGCCCTGGACACCGAGGATCTATTCCCGGCCCCAACCTGTGCAGACCCCCATGCTGAACTGGGGTATGCTTCCCATGTGGGAGGCCCCTAGTTTAGTTCTTGCCCCCGGTTTGATCTCTGGCTTGAGGAGTGTGCCTCCCATGCAGGAGGCCCTCAGCCCAGTTCCTGCCCTGTGCAGCCCCGCCTACCTGAGTGAAATGAAGCCATGTTGAAAGTTGATGATGTACAACTATGGAGACTACTCTGGGTCCTCCCCCTTCTCTCTGTCTCTGTTTCTTTGTCAAAATCAGTAAAATAAATCTTAAAAAAAAAACACAACTATCTGACGCCATTAGAAAGAATAACATAAAAATAATGGGTATTCAGGAAGGAGCAGAGAATGAGAGATGGGTACAAAGAATTTGCTCAGAAAAATAGTAGATGAGAACATCCAAAATCTATATACATATTAAAAATAAAAAAACCTGGAACCTCAAATTTAAGAAAGTAACTGGACCCCTCGCTACTTGAATTCCAGTATACCCTCTCCAAGGCACATTATACTGAAGACGTCAAAGGTCACAGACAAAGAAAGAATTCTCATGGCAGCCAGAAAATGGAATACCATAACCTATAAAGGAAAACCCATCAGACTATCATCAGATTTCTCAACAGAAACACTACAAGACAGAAGGAAGTGTAATCAAATGATCAAAATATTAAAGGAGAGAAATTACCAATGAAGAATCATCTACCCAGCAACGTTACCTTTAAATATGAATTAGGAGTAAAGACATTTTCAGACATACAGAAACTTAATGGATACTCCAGCACAAGGCCAGTATTTGAAAGAGGTGATTGAACCTGAAACAAAAACTAAAAATAAACTGGAAAAACAAAAACAAAGAAGGGGAGGAAGTAAAGGTTTAAATTTCTAAAGAGAATTGAGATAAGAAACATACTTAAGAAAAGAAACCACTGCATATATAAAACTTTCTTTCACAAAGTTTATGGCATCCACTCAAAAAGAAATTTGAACTGGGCCACATAATAAAAAAGAGAAAACAAAACAAACAAACAAAAAACAGTCATAAACACCACCAAACTAAAATAACTAATTGGAATAAAAAGCAAAGAAGCAATAAAAAAAAAAAAAAGAGAGAGCTACCAGAAAACAAAAGATAAAATAGCTATATAAAATTCTGATATATCAATCATCACCCTAACTGTAAATGGACTTAACTCATCAATAAAAACACGAACCTCAGTCACAAGGACAAACACAGACTCAAAGTGAAAAGGTGAAAAACAATATTCCAAGCAAATGGCATCTAGAGAAAAGCAGGCATAGCCACACTTAAATCTGACAAAACGTACTTCAGGGTCAAAAATATAATAAGAGACAAAGATGGACATTATATTATGATAAAAGGGACAATACAACAAGAAGACAAGACACTTATTAATATATATACCCCCAACCAAGAAGCACTAACATTTACAAAGCAACTACTAACAGATCTAAAAGGAGAAAGTGACAAAAGCACAATTATAATAAATAACCCCTTGACAGTCATGGACAGATCATCCAAACATAAAATAAATATAGGAATATCAGCTTTAAATGATATTTCACAGGAATTAGACATCATTCGCCTTACAGGGTACTTATTCTACAACACACAACTATATATATTTCTCTGGTGCACATGAAACATTTTTAAGGATAGACCACAGGCTGAGACTCAAAGCTAGCCTCAGCAAATTTAAGATTGAAATCATACCAAGTGTATTCTCTGATTACAAAGCTTTGAAATTGGAGATCACCTACAGAAAGAAAGCAGGAAAAACCACATAAACATGGAGAATAAACAACATGTTATTAAAAAATGACTGGATCAAAGAAGAAATAAAAGCAGAGATTAAAAGTACAATAAAATGAGTACAATGAAAGCACAATATACCAAAATTATTGGGATGTGGCAAAAGCAGTAATAAGAGGAAAATTTATATCACTGCAGGCCTATCTCAAGAAACAAGAAAAATCACAAGTAAACAACTTAATATCACATCTTAAAGAACTACAAAAAGGAGAAGAACAACAAAACACCCCAGTTAGCAGAATGAAGGAAATAATAAAAATTAGAAGAGGGCTAAATGAAATAGAGAATAGAAAAACAATAGAAAAATTAATGCAACAAAGAGCTGGTTCTGTGAAAAATTTAATAAAATTGACAATCCCCTGGGTTTGTTCACCAAGGGAAAAGGAGAAAACACACAAATAATCCAAATTAGAAATAAAAGAGGGGAAATTATAATCAATACCACAGAAATACAAAGGATGATACAAGAATAAGAATAATACAAAAATGAAGAATAATATAAGAATAATACAAGAATGAAGGCCTATATGCCACTAAATTTTGCAACCTAGAAGAAATGCACAAGTTTTTAGAAACAGTCTACCTATACTAAATCAAGAAGAACTGGCTAATGTAAACAGAACAATCAACAGTAAAAAAATTGAAACAATATTCCAAACCTCCCCCAAAGTAAGAGTCCAGGACCACATGTTCTCTCTCACTAATGAGTTTTACCAAGGCATTCAAAGAGGAACTAACTCCTATCCTCCTCAAACTTTTCCAAAAAAATAAAGAGGCAATACTTCCCAAATCATTCTATGAGGCCAACATTATCCTAATACCAAAGCCTGGTGTCGTGTCTTTTTGTTGTATTGTCCCCTCTGTCATTATAAATTGTCATCTTTGTCTCTTATTATTTTCTTGATCTTGAAGTCTGTTTCATCAGATGTAAGTATGGTTATACCTGCTTTTTTCTGGATGCCATTTGCTTGGAGTATTGTTTTCCACTGTTTCACTTTGAGTCTGTGCTTGTCCTTGTGGCTGAAGTGTATCTCTTGTAGGCAGCATGAGGTTGGTTTTTGTTCTTTAATCCAGTTTGCTACTCATTGTCTTTTTATTGGTGACTTAAGTCCATTTAAATTTAGGGTGATGATTGATATATCAGGATTTCCTATGACCATTTTATCTTTTGTTTTCTGGTAGCCCCTCCCCCCCTTTTTTTTTTGATTGCTTATTCGCTTTTTATTTTCATCAGTTATTTTAGTTTGACTGTTTGTGACTGTTATCTCTAACTTTTCTCTTCTTTTTATTATGTGTCCCAGTTCTAAGTTCTTATTGAGTGATTGCCATAAACTTCATGTAAAAGAAAGTTTCATATATGCAGTGGTTCCTTTTCTTAGGTTTTTTTATTTTGTTTTTTTTCTCCATTCTCTTTGGAAATTTAAAACTTTACTTTCTCTCCTTTTTATGTTTTTGTTTTTACAGTTTATCACTATTTATTTTTAGTTTTTGTTTCAGGTCCAATCACCTCTTTCAATATTTATTTGACATCTTAAGGATAATGTGCCTCGGACAGGGTTTGCTGAGATTCAAGGGGTCCATTTTTTTCTTGAATTTGAGGTTCTAATTCTTTCCATAGATTTGGGAAGTTCTCATCTCCTATTTGTCTCAGCAAATTCTCTGAGCCCATTTCATCCTCTGCTCTCTCTGGAATATCTATTATTCTTATGTTATTTTTTCTAATGGAGTCAAATAGTTCTTATAGATATCTTTTATTTCTTTTAGCTCTTAGGTTTCTCTCTTCTTCCCTCAGTGACATTCCAAATTTCTGTTTTTGATGTTACTAATTCTTTCCTTCTTCTGGTCAGCTCTGCTTCCTATGCTAGCTATTTCATTTCTTTTATTGTGTTATCTCCAAAATTTCTATTTACTTCTATTTTATAGATTTAATTTTCTTTCTGAGATCAGTTAGCTCCCTCTGTGTACTGCACCAATTTTCTTTTATCTCTTTTTGTGTTTTCTGAATCGCAGTCTTGAGTTCTCTGTCATTTAGCTCATATGTTTCCGTATCTTCAAGTTCCTTTTCTGGAGATTTTTCCTTATCTTTCTAAGCACCTTTGTTCAGTAGGGTACTCATTACTGCGGTAGTGTTTCTTTTTCTGAATATGAGGACTTTTCCCCTGGTAGATGTGAAGAAATCTTTACTTTACTTTCTAGCTGGTGTTGCTTCAGTGGCTAATGTTTTCTTTTGGTTATTTGGTTTTCTCACAGTGGGAGACTTCCTAGAATGTGGTTTTCTCTTTGACTCAATCACTTTGGTCTCTGTACACGTCCTTTTTGCAAAGATGTGATGGGTAATGATATTTTATGCCTCTGAGGTCCCACTGATTGAGGAGCTGCCTTGCCTGTGCTTCAGTTTTCCTAGATCCCTTTGCTGGCTTCAGCAGAATGGATGGGATTGAGGTTTGTTGGGAAAGGTGCAGGTCTGTGGGTATCAAAAATAATGGTTGCTTCCTGGCAGCAGCTCAATGAATAAAGGCTCTAGGCAGGGTTGGAGGGGCAAGCTTTGGGAGAAAGCAAGGGGAAGCAACCAGGTTCTGTGTCCAAGAGCATGCAGTGCTCCATCTGGGGCCCCACCTATTCAAGTGCCACTCTGTGCTTCAGCCACCAGCACACTCCTGCTGCTGGCACTCCACCCATGGGAATGCCTGCTTCTTGCTCCAATCACCTGCCTTATGTTCTGTGGATTCCCACTTCCAGCTCTCAACCCACACATTGGTAGCCAGACCCTCACTCCAGGCACACCCCCTCCCCCGCACACACACACACACACACACACACACACACACACACACACACACACACACACACACACACACACCAACCTCTAGCTGCTGTTGGTGCCCTGCTCCGGCCTCCTGCACTGGGCTATGGTTGCTTTCGCCGCTCTCTGACTGCTCCTCTCCTCCCATCACCTCACACTCACACCAGGGCTTCTCACTGTAGCCAACCGTGCCTGCTTCTGTAGTCCACCCTGTGTTCTGGCTGCCTGTGCCTCTGCCTTTGTCCATTCCAGGCCTCCAACCCGCCCAGAGTCATTCTGCACCTGGACCCGCACTCCCACACTCCCACCTCAGTTGGTCTGTCTTCTGCTGGACTCGGGTCAGCCTCTGGGTCGGTCACCAGGTAGGTCTCTGGCTATCACTCCATTGCATGTCTCCACACTACTCCCTTCCTTTCTCTCTCACTGTCCTCCCTTTCTCCATCTTTAAGCATATTTTTGGGGTGAATGGATTCTCAGGTGAGGCTGTGTGCTTCTTAGGGATTCACTGGTTGGATTTTAATTGTTTAATTAGTTGTTCTTTCCAGGAGAGGTTTCAAGAGCCCCTCTTATGCCGCTAACTTAATGATGTCTCTCCTTCTTGTGTATTTTCTTACGTAATTCTTGAGAAACACCTTTAATGATATAAATTTCCTTTTTATTACTGCTTTTGCTGCATCCTAATCATTCTGATAGGTTGTATTTTCATTTTCATTTGTTTTTATGTTTTTAACCTCTTTATGTCTTCTTTGAGTCATGTTTTAATAACATGTTATTTAATTTTCATGTATATGTGGTTTTTCCTGCCTCCTCTTTTAGCTGATCTCCAATTTCAAAGCTTTGTGTTCTGAGAATATCCTCAGTATGATTTCAATCATCTTGAATTTGCTGAGGCTAGTTCTGTGTCTCAGCATATAGTATTTCCTGAAGAATGTTCCACGTAAACTATAAGATAATGTATAGTCTTGTGTCCTGTAAATGTCAATTATGTCCAGTTTCTGTAATGTATCATTTAAAGCTGATGTTTTCTTATTTATTTTTTGTTTGGGTAATCTGTCCATGGCTGTAATTGTGTTTTTGTCAGTTTCTCCTTTTAGATCTGTTAGTAGTTGCTTTGTAAATTTTGGTACTTCCTGGTTTGGGGCATATATATTAATAAGTGTCATGTCTTCTTATTGTATTTTTTCATTTATCATTATAAAATATCCATCTTTGTACCTTTTTTATTAAAGATTTATTTTATTGTTTGAGAGAAGGTGAGAAAGAAAGAGAAAGAGAAGAATGGAGGGCCCAGAACAGACTCCATAGTTGTACATCATTAGTTGTGACACAGTTTCATTCTACACAGGTGCATGTGGGACCACTCAGGGCAGAAGCCATACCGGGGGCCTCCTGCATGAGAAGTGAAAACCTTTGCCACTGATTTATCCTGGTGGTTAGCAGTTGCATGGTGCAGTTCAGCATATGGGTTCGCAGGCTATGGCCGGGATTTGATCCCCAGACCTCATGGTTATAAGGCAAATGCTCAACCTGATGACCCATACTACCTTCCTCATTTTTGTCTCTTATTGCCTTTTTCATCCTGAAGTCGGTTTCATTAGATATAAGTGTGGCTACCCCTGCTTTTCTCTGGATGCCATGCAGGGGTCTCCAAACTACGGCCCATGGGCCGCATCCGGCCCATGAGGCCCTCTCATCTGGCCTGTGGAGACCTTTTTATCTGAATAAAATAATATTAAATAAATAATTAAAAACAACATCTATGTTTTGATTCTTTTTTATTTGGACCTCGAGTGTGTAGTCAGCCCTCAAACTGCTGTTTGATAGTTAATGCGGCTGAAAAGTTTGGAGACCCCTGGAGAGTATTGTTTTCCACCTTTTCAATTTGAGTCTGTGTTTGGCCTTTTAGCTGAGGTGTGTTTGTTGGAGAACCATATGAATGGGTTTTGGTTTATTAATATAGTCTGCTATGCTGTGCCTTTTTTTGGTGTGTTCAGTCCATTTACCTTTAAGATGATGATTGATATATGAGGATTTACTATGGCCACATTATCTTCTGCTTCTTGGTAACTTGATGTTTCAATTTCTTCTTTGTTTCATGTCTTTTTTTTTTTTTTTGATTGATGGTGTTCTATTATTTTTACTTTTGTTTTATCTCTCTTTTGGGGGGTGGTGTCTTAGTTCTGAGTTGTCTTGTTTTGTTTTCAGTAGTTCCAGTAAGGTTTATGAAAAAGAAAGTTTCACATATGTTGTGTTTCCTTTTTTTAAGCCTGCTTCTTCTTTCCATTCTCTTTTGGAAATATGAACCTTTACCTTCTCCCTTTTTTATGTTTTTGTTTTCCTAGCTTTTCCTTGTTTATTTTGACTTTTTGTTTCAGGTTGAATATGCTCCAGTATTTCCTGAAACGTGAGCTTTGTCTTAAAGAATTCCTTCAGCCTTTGTGTGTCTGAAAAGGTCGTTTTTTCTCCTTCATGTCTAAAGGACAGCTTTTCTGGATAAATTATCCTTGGTTGGCAGTTTCTCTCTTTTAATATTTTGAATATTTTATTTCAATTTCTCCTGGCTTGTAGAATTTCTGCTGAGAAATCTGATGGGCTTCTATTTAAAGGTTAGAATATTTTTCTCCTGGCTGCCTTGAGATTTCTTTCCTTGTTTTTGATTTTTGAAATATCCAGTATAATATGCCTTGAAAAAGGTCTGTTAGAATGCAGGTAGCAAGGGTTTGTGTTTTCTTCTTGAATTTGGGATTCTAGTTCTTTCTATAGGTTTGGAAAATTCTCATCTACTCTTTGTTTGAATAAGCTTTCTATGGGTTTTTGTTCTTTCTTTCTGGTACTATATAATTTTTATGTTATTCTTTCTAATAGTGTCAGACATTTTTTGTGTGTTTCTTTTATTTCTTTTGACTCTTAAATTTCTCTCTTCTTCTTTCTGTGACACTTCCATATTTCTATCTTCTAGATCACTAATTCTTTCCTGCATCTGGTTGACCCTTTTTTCTATGTTCCTTAATTTTTTTGTTTTTTTAATTAAGTTATTTATCTCCACAATTTTTATTTGGTTCTTTTTTATATTTCTGATTTCTTCATTCAAATATTCCTTTTGTTCACATATTTTTTTTCTAAGATCATTTAGGTCCCTCTGTGTATTCCACTAATTAAAAAAAAAAAATCTGTGTTTTCAGAATCATAGGCTTGAATTTTTTTTGTCATTTAAATTATGTAGTCATAGTTTCATATGTTTCAGTTCCTATTCTGGAGATTTTTCACTTCCTTTCTGAGCTGCCATTTTCCCCCGGGGTACTCATTGTAGATAGAGCATTTCTCTTTCTGTGCATAAAGACTTTTCCTCTGGTAGATATGAAGTCTTTCTTTCACTTCCCATTTGTCACTGCAACATCTTACAATATTTTCTCTTGGCTATTCAGTCTTCTCATGCTCGGAGTTCTACTGGATGATGGGCTCCCCTTCTTTGATACAATTGCTTCAGCCTCAGTATGTCTCCTCTTTGGAAGGATTTGGTGGGCAGTGGTATTTCATGCCTCTGACATCTCAGAGCATGCAGGAGTTGATGGGCCTGCATGTGGCAGTTTTCCTGCACTCCTCTACTGATTTCAGCTGAAAGAGTGGGGAAAGTATTTGTTGGGAATAGCACATGTCTGTTTGTGGCACAGGGTAAAGGACATTTGCTGGATGTTACTGACAGGTTGCAGGCACTAGGTGGAGTTGGTGGGGCAAGCCTTGAGAGTAAGTTGGGGGAAGTCACCAGGCTTTGTGGCCATGGGGCTTGCCAGGTGTCTGGAGCAGTGCAGATTGCAACTGCTGTGTATCTCATGGTCACCTGCTGCCTTGGATACTGAGCTCAGCTATAACATAGTGCTGTAGCTTCATCAGAAATGCAGGGGTTCAGGGTATGTATGTGCAACATTGGTCCTATCATTTTCCCTTCTCCTAAGCCTGTGATTCACCCAGGATTGTGTCTTTTCTCTGGTCAGCACTTTCACAGCTACTGGGTTACTCTTTCCACCTTACTTACCCAGACCTGCCTTATGACTGGGTCAGCACTGCTGCAAACCTCAGTTTCTGGCTGCAAACTCATTTAGCCTCCCATGTGCATGTGCACACTTGTGCTCAAGCTGTGGCTTTAGCTTCAGGGACCTTAGCTCCATCTCTAATGCATCCAGAGTTGTGCTCAGGTTCTACATAGCCCAGAGCAGTTTCTCACTCTTAGGTTCGGGTCTGCTTCAGCCTCCCATGTCTTTACCCCTGTCAGTTTTTGTTTTTTATTATGCCGAGGGTCCATTCATGCTGCATTGTGGCCTGTGTCTCCACAGTCCATCTTCTGCCAGGTCTGGGTCACAATCTAAGGTCCCTTCTATCTCTTTTGCATCTCTCTTCTGCTTATATTTCTTTTTCTGAACTTTGGATGTTTTCTTGTGATGTGTGGGTCCCACAGCTGAGGTTATGCATAGCTTAGGGATTCCTTAGTTGAAATATAGTTGTCTATTTGTTCTATTTCCCAGGAGAGGTTTCAAGAATTTTCTCTCATGCCACCATCTAGATGATGTCTCCCTTGTCTCTTGCCATAGAGTTTTTTTCAAAGTTTATTTTGTCTGGTATAAGTATTGCTACCTCATCTTTGTGTTTTTCCACTTTCATGAAATATCTATTTTCTTTATTTTCAGCCTATGTGTGCCTTTTAATCAAAAGTGAGTCTCT
>PVKE010013463.1:0-36556 GCA_004027555.1 Craseonycteris thonglongyai | reverse complement strand
AATCTTAAAAAAAAAAAAAAAAAAAACCAAAGGAAGTTCCTTTTTTTTTTAAAATCAAAGAGTAGAATATTTGTAGTTAAGAATTCAAAGATGGAGAAGTTCCACGATTTAATTTTGAGGGAGAATGCCTGAGAATAGAGACGCAGGCCATTGAAGATGTGGAGGCTAAGAAGGAGAAGGAAGGAAGGCAGAGGGGTCGTACACCTCAACTCCAAAGTCATTGAAAACAACAGCAGGTCAGTGGAATTTGTGTAAAGAGACCAACTTTTTCTTAGGTGCCAGATACCAATGAACGCTTAGTATTGGCTTAGAAGATGGCAAGCAACTAAGACAGAAAGAAATAGAAAAGGATAATGGATGAAGAAATTAGTCTCAACAGAGCCATGATATATAAAGGGTACTGGGGTAATGGTTTGGAAGCCCCTGTGGGACCTAAAGGAGAGTACTTAAGTCCACCTCTGACACCTACATTCTGGATAAATGATCAGCATTCTCTCTGGGGTGGCAGGGAAGTGGTATAATGTTCAAAGAGAAAATAAAGCACTCAACCAAACCGAAGTCATATTTTACCATTAAAAGCCTTAGTATTGTCTTCATTATCATATGAAATAAATAACCATTTATAGATATCTTATCCCCTTTAGCAAGTTTAATAATTAGATCACAACTTTCAACAGTGATCAGTATATATTTGTATTTAAGCCAACGTGATATAAACAAGCTCACATTTATGGAATCTATACATTTTTAAAGAATTAATTACAAGATTTCTTTCCTTAAATCTGCTAATTATTTTCAAATAAATATTCAAGACTCTTTTTAGTAAAAACATGTATTTCATAACATTTTGCCTAAGGTTGTCTCTAGTTGTCATGGTTTTGAGACAAGCAATTTGGTGTATAGGGACCTTTGTTATGAAAAAATATTCGTATACTACAAATAACATAATGTATGTTGTCAACAAAAGCACACTAATAAATATTAAAATCTGGTTGTCACATAAGATTAATGAGTGATTATTTAGAATTGAACACATGTTAAAACCATTTGGTCACAAAGTAGCCCATTAAAATTGTGATGATATAAAACCAGATATAATCCAGAAGTCATAAAAACATGGGAACATTTAATCTGTCCATCATTTAAAAAATTGCTATTCGGGGAAGCTGGATGGCTTAGCGGGTTAAGCACTTACTCTGCAGCACCGAGGATCAAATCCTGGCTCCGGCCCAGGTGAACCCATATGCTGAGCTGGGGTGTGCCCCCAGTTCAGTTCTTGCCGGGGCCTATGTGGGAGGCTCCTGGCCCAGTTCCTGCCCTGCACAGCCCCATGCCCACCTGTGGAGTGAAACTATATGGAAAACTAATGTCAACTATGGAGACTGCTCTGGGCCCTCCTCCTTTTCTCTGTCTCTCTCTGTCTGTCTCTCTCTCTGTCAAAAAAATAATTTAAAAAAAAGAGAAAAAAATTATTATCCAATATTCATAATTCAAAATTCTTATGTTTTATGCAGAAATCAGCAATCTGGAAGATCCCGTGTGAGAAAACTTTAACAGTTTCATACACTATCCAGGTGCCTTGCTTAAAATTACTCCCGGAAATATTTAAAAAATATATTATTCTAGAAAAGCAATTATTAGGGTAAGAAAGTAGTAACTTGCAGGTATTGTTCTCCTACTAGCATTGTTATTTCTATTGAACATACGGAGCCATTTAGGAGCTATTTCAATTTCTCCAGGAGCATAGTATTATACAATTATAAGAGATAAAAATAATTAGTCACTAAGTGTTTTTGCATGTATTATGTACCTGGCACACTAAAATGACTTTGTTTGCATCATTTTCATCATAATTCTCACCAAGAAAAGAGACAAATACTTTTATTCTTACAATTTTTAGCATGAAGAAACTGAAGTTCAGAGGGTTGAGTAACCCAGTTGTCAAAACTATGAAGGTCAGGCTGGGACTTGAACCAGAGTCTGCCTCTATGCTGTTCGCCTATCCATTTACATGATCACAGAAGTCTAATAACCATGGGCAGGTCCTCAAGCAAGAAGAGTTGACAGACCTGCTTAACCTTCCTGTTTTTCAAGTCCATTATCCATAAACTCAAGCTGTAGATCAACCTTCCTTAAACATCAGAGTGCATGAGGACATTTTTAAATCAGTCATGGATTTTTTGGCGGAGCGGGGAGTATTTCCTTAATGATGAGTCTGTTTGTAAACACCAGGGCACTGTTAAAACTAGAAGAATACTTAGAGTCTAGAGCCCATTCTCTCATTCAGTGTAGGAATCTCTTTCCTCTTGGTGGCCCATCTTAAACTTTGAAAGCCTGGCTTTGCATCAAATATTACCTACTACTAAACTAGAGCGTGCTCATTTTTTTCTTCTATATGCTTCTTAGTATCCTTGTTACAATACTGATTCCTGACTTTGCCTCTTTCTTTGAGCCTTCCGTATCTTGTAGTCAAGACCTGATACTCGTAGTTCCTCAGGGCTGTGTTTAGTAATCATTTAGACTGTGGATTTGGATCTGGGGGCACAGAATGTTGTGAAAGGAACCAAACTTTTTAGTTCAGTCTTGTCTGCTTCAGTTAAGCTGGCCTCAGGTACAGGCTCAATTCACATTGTAAGATGTTCATTATATAGTTGGGTCCGGGTTCATTTTGATAGCTCATGGATGTCATCAAATAGGCCCTTTCTATCTTTCTACGTACCACCCTCAAGCCACAAAATGGATACAACTATTCCAGAGATCACTTATAGACACAGCAACATCTGGCCAGAGAACAGGAACATGTCCTCCTGGGCATTGCTTTATAATCAGGAAGATAAAGCCTTTCCCACAAGGCCACCAGATGATTTCCTCTTAAGTTCCAGTCTGTAGTCAAAGCTCATGACCTAGCTGTAAGGGGGACTGAAAAATCCCATATCTAATCTTTTAAAACACACGTGTGGAAGTCAGTTCTGTGAGCCAAGAGAGGTATGGATGGAGGAAACCATTGAGTGTGGAAACCAAGTTAACTTTCAACTCAACTAGCTGCCCCAGAAACAAAAACTTCCTAAGGACTTACATTTTATGAGCCACAATTTCTATGACAAATAGAGCAAACTTTGGTTTTTAGACCTGGACAAAGATATATATTTATTCATCTCTAAATGAGCAGTCTCAAAGAATTTTAATTATGAGATTGATTAAACTAGAAATTTAGTACCTATAGTCATAGCAAATCAAAATATTTCTTGTATTTGGTAAAAGCAGTTAGTATTAATAATCAGACTTTACTGCCAGTAAGGTTTATTTTCACCCCTGTCTGTTTGGTGGTACTGTGCTTTGACCCAAGAGTAATCCTGAATAAAGTTACAACCTTACTTACCTTCCTAAGGGGCAGCTGTTCCATGGTTATTGGATAAAAGTTTAACTTGTTTATAGATGAATATGTCAGCAATGTTGTTGAGTTTTCCCAAATCAAGTAAACATTTTAAACCTCTGGTAATGCTGAAAACACAGCACAGGACATCTTCATGTGAACCAGAACTTCGTGTGACCTTTACCAGGTTGAGATAAGCATCAGCAGCTAGGAGACAGTGACTCACTTCTGAATAAGTAAGGATACTTTTCACACCTGTCTTTGAAAAACTTTTCCCCAGAGGTCTAAGGTCTTGGCAAAGAGACACTCTGTCTAATTCTGAAAGTCTTTTGAAGAACAGGGTCACACTTGCAGACTGAGGGATGTTAGCTGCATCGAAAGAAGGGGAGTTAGAACATTGTGCCAGAGTTCCATAATACCATTGCTGGCAAAAAAGTATTATATTCACCTGAACCCCCAAACTCCTCCTGGTAGTAGATGAGGCTATCTTGAAACAGAACTTTAAAACTGGAATTTGACCTGACATAGAAATGGAAACAGTAAGACTGTCTATTAATCTATCTATCTATATCTATATTGATCTATTGTCTGTCTATCTGTCTATCATCTCTTTCTCTCATATACCCATATACATATATATATATATATATATAGGCACATCATAATAACTATTTAGAAAGGCTATTGTTTATAAAATATTTAACACCCCCAAATTTAGGATATGCAAAAACCTACAAATTTCTTTCTTTCTTCTTCCCTTTTACACATTGTGATGCCAATTTGTTTTTTAAAGTTGCTTTGGTGTTTGGAAATTAACAGCTTAGCTGTCTTTGGTTAACCATCGAGCATCTAACTCAAGGATCAACAGAATTTTTTTTGTGTGTGTTTCTGAGCTATTTTTCTGAAGCCACCTGATTTTTTTGGTAGTCCCTTAGTCTATTAGCAAACGTTTGGATGTATTCCGCCCTATGAAGTTTTCAACTGTGAAATTAACCGATTCCCAACCTTGTTTGAGTAAGACCAGGTGTTGCACACTTCCCTCCAACCCACAGCAAGAATCCCTTAGGAAGAGAGACTTTTGACATTTGTACCACAAAAATGTGTCAATACACAATCTGGAAATGACCAGAGGCGTTCTACCAAAAACCCAGTGAAAAATATCTACTAACCCCTAACTTTTAAAACCTAACACAAGACTCATCTCCCTTTCTTGCTTAAAACATAAAGCACCCCCCTTTCTCATATTGAAACAACAGCTATCAAAGATTTAATGATTGCACCATTGGAAGCAGTTCAAACAATACAGGCAGGAAAGAACATACAGCTGCCAAGGAACTGGCCCAGTCAGAAGTACCCCAGACAAATCGCTGTACATCATCGGCTGGTTTTAATTAACAGCAGACTGAGCTGTTTTTTTCTTCCCCGCCGCTTTCTTCAGTAACTTTAAACAAAGTGATTTGTAGTGTTCTGTCTTATGCAGTATCTACCCCAGTGGAAATGGAGGATGTTCATGGAAATAACTTGAGCCAAAGTTCAAAGCTGATTAGAGCATCTGAGGGTTACCTCGAGATTTTTATCTTGGCCCTCCCTGAACAATGAGTTAAGCCTTTTCATTTTTCCTCCTGAAGGATCGAGTCTCTTGTGAAGTGAGGTTACATGGTTATTATTATACTAGGCGGTTATTAGTGCTAATCTACTTTTAAGGATTTTTATCCTGTCGTTAATGAAGAAAGTATTTTATGTTGCAAGCAGTTACAGTCAAGAGAGATTTCTTTTTTTTTTTTTTTAGCTTTATTTAATGGAGGACTTCCCTTAGTAACATTCCTCAGCTCCCTCAATGAGCCTGCATGGCTGTGGCTACTAAGTAATCAAAACAGTACTGATGGAAGTTACCTTAATGGTGACGTGGTATAACCTTTTTATTCTATAGATGAGAAGACATGACTGTTCTCTATTAATATTTGTAGAATAAATGAATGAGACTAATGCCTAGAGATAAAATCTCCTCTGAGGTCACAGTGTCTAGTGCTGAGAATGTCACAGGCCTCATGCAAGTGACTCCCATGGAGGGGAAAGGGCTTCAAGTGATTAGAAAACATTTAGCCTATTGACATAAAAGATCATGTTAAGAACTAGCAAGCCTCCTATCTGTGATAAAATTGCAAGCATAGTTCTCAGTGCCAAAGTGATCAGGAAAAACTGAATTAGAATCCACTACGCCCCAATTGTCTTGAATAATTTGAACCACTTAATTTAACGCACTTCATTTATGAATTAAATACTGTTCATCACATAGCAGGTTTTATTCTCGCCCCCTCCTTCCCCCTAAGGATAACCACCATTTGACCCATGAAAAGACAGTGCAATGAAGTGGCCAAGATCATAAGCTATCTGCCTGGATCTTGAATCTACCACTTCCTTGTGGAGTAACTCGGATGAATTATCTAGCTCTCTGTGCCCCTTTCCCATCGAAAAAGTGGGGTTGGGGGCAAAACTATTACTTTCCTTATAGGGCTGTTTTGAGGATTCAGTTATTATGCACAAAGCTTAGACTGTGCCTGGCACACAGTAACTTCTTTTTCTTTTTTTTAAGATTTATTTTATTGTTTTTGAGAGAAGGTGAGAGAGAGAGAGAGACAGAGAGAGAGGGAGAGGGCCCAGGGCAGTCTCCTATAGTTGTATGTCATTCGTTTTTTGACATAGTTTCATTCCACACAGGTGGGTGCAGGGCTGCATGGGGTGGAATTGAACTGGGGGCCTCCTTCATGGGAGGCAAAACCTTGGCCTCCATCCTGGTGGTTACCAGTTAGTTGTGCACCACAGTTCAGCATGTGGGGTTGCACGGGCGGGGACCGGGATTCAATCCCTGGACCATGGTTGCAAGGCAAGCGCTCAACCTGTTGAGCTATGCTGGCCTCCCCACAGTAAGTTCTATACACGTGCTGGCTATTATCAGTAATACTGACCTTCATTCTTCATGATCCAGTTTCCAACAGTGGGATGCCAAAGATCCGGGGCATCCTCTGTGGCCGTGTTATTGATCTGCAAATTATTTTGGCTTCCGTACTTTTTGTTGTGGTTTTTGATGTCTTTTGAGAAAAAGCTTTGGAAATAGTCTTCCAATTTCAATAAGACTCATTGGTCATTTTAAATGCAATTGTGGAGAACGATGGCATACACAGCTACAAAGTATCACTTGGTGCCGTGTTCAGGAGCAGAATGGAAAAGAAGGGGCTGGAAAGGGCACTGCTTGGCTCCAAGGTGGCATTTGGGATCCTCATGTAAACCTGATTCCACACTGAGATAACTCCAGAAAATAAGTTCATGGGGTATAGACAGTATATACCCAAAGTCACCTTCCAGGTTTGGGAGATTCTCACTGCTTCAGAACAGCTGTAAATGGGATATTCTGGTTAATCACATAACTCGGCAGAGAGATTACATACATACCAACTCAGTGTATTAAACTCTGATGAGCTACTAGGGATCCTCAAACAGTGACCTGTGGGCCAAATTGTGCCTTCCTTTGAGCCAATAATGTTTCTACATTTTTAAAGCGTAAAAATAGCAGAGCATATGCAACAGAGGCTGTTTGTAGCCCACAATGTCTATAATCGTTACTATTTGGCCCTTTATAGAAAAATTGTGCTGACAGCTGAGTTTGGCTATAATGAAATACATCTAGCATAAAGGCTTCATAAAGCATAATTTAATATTTTATGATTCAGATGGCATGCCTGACTCTTGTAATATCCTGGGTTCAAGATCATGAACATCAGTTATGATTGGGTATCTAATGGTTAAAAGTGTGAATTCAGAAATCAGATTGCCTTTGATCAACTGTAGGCTCTGTCAATTATTAAGTGTGTGATCTTTATCACATTACTTTAAAATCTTGCTCAGCTGCGGCTTCCTCCTCTGTAAAAAAAATTTGCATTTATAGTAGCCACTTTATCAGGCTGATGTGAGGGTCAAAGGAGTTAATGCGTGCAAAGCTCTTTGTACATGGGGGTGTTCATTAGATGTAGGTTGTTGATATTACACCTCCCAGCAAGAAGAGTCTGATTCGTGGAGCTTCCTGGTTATTTACATGTCATGTGATCAGAAACTGACAACATGGTCTTCCTGCCAGGATGATGTATCCAGTTTCCTGACTATTGGCACACCCATTATGATTCATCAGAATTAGAGGTGCCCCATATGGCTGTTGCACACAACTGGGGAGTGAAAAGATTGGGGGTGGAGGGAATTTCCTACAAAATTCAGTACATTCACTTTTCTGCATTCTCGCTGCACCGCTAGTAGCTTCCTGTGAGATGCACAGATTGCTGGACCTTCTAGGCTTCTTAGCACTTTTTGTGGCTTCAGAACCACCCTCTGGCTCTTTAGAGTTAGCTTGATGGTGGCGATCATTTTACAAGTTATACATATATCAAAACATCAAGTTGTAAACTTTAAATAGACACAATGTCTGTCAAGTATGCCTCCATAAAGCTGGGAAAAAATGCTGTACACCATTAAGAGGATACTTACAAAGAGGTGTTGAAGTGATGCTTAAATAATAATGTAAAGGGGGAAAAAGAAAAAAGTATGGTTTCAGCAAAAAAAGAGAGTTCACGTGCAGTCGTAGAGGTGGGATGGTCCATTTTGCACCCTCTGCAATCCGTGGCCAGGGTCAGCGACAACGGCCTGCTCCTTTCATTCAGAGGCTGAAGTGGAAGAGACATGTGTGTGGCATAACATGAGTGACAAATGAACTTTTGTTGATAGAGGCCTCAGATTTGGGGAATCATGTATTATGACATCAAGTCTGATTCAGGCAGTGACCTAACAGGAAAAGCTATTTCTGTAGAGTTTTCTGTGATGGTCATTACTTGCCCCATTTCTAAAAACAATGAATGAATGAATGAATGAATGAATAAATGAGTCCTTGAGGTTTGTGATTTGAAGGACACAAGGCCCATTAAGAAAATGTAAAATCACAAGTTCAAAGTGTGCTGGAAAGTGTTTCTTTATCCATGGGTGAACGGTCTTCCCTGTTGTCTTCTGTGTTTCCTTAAGGGTCAGAAAAGTCTGAATTTTCCTTTAGGCTGACATGAAAAGTATTTCCTTTTAATACTTCAATAAAAAAAAAAAAGAATAGAGAGAAATTTTCTGTAGATCTAAAAGGCTGATGAGCAGGACAAAATTTCCACCGAGTATTGGAAGTCGGCCTCCCAGATGAACAGTCGGGTGAGGAAAACCACTTTCTCTTACAAGATCTGGAGACCCAATAAAATTCTCCATTTCTCAAAGCAATCAGTGACCACGGGTAAAAATGTAGCTGTGCTATTGAAATAAAAGGAGCCTGTGACTTAGAGAAGCCGTGGAATAAGCTGTTGTGCCTCATGCACCCTCAAGGACAACATCAAAGGGTTTTTCTATTTGGAGGAAGATAAAGCGACCTTCCCTTCTACTTGGTTTATCAAAGGAAACCTAAGTATATTCTATACTATGTCTACCACGCAACTGTAGCTCATATGGAAAACCTAGATGGAAAATTGCTTTAAAATTATGCCATTAACCAAGAACTATCGTGTTATTAATTGATTTGGACCGCTCAGATCATCGCCTTTGAGAGCTGAGGCTTAGATGATGAATAGAAGCTTTCTTAAGAATTTGTTCTTCTCTTTCTTTCTTAGCAAGATTCCCCTCCAGCAGCATTTTCCTCATGCGGTCCTAGGAAGATGCTGGGGGGAGGGGCTTCTTGTCATTCCCCGTTGTTTAGTATGAGCCAGAGCTGCAATAAAATGCTCCTTTCCCACTTCTTACGGAAGTTGCTTGAGCTGGTAGCATTACCTTCTGGCTGCCATTAAGACTTCATCTCTGTGCGTGGAGTCAGTTAATAAAACGGGTTTAGTGTGTCCTGGTATTAGCAGTAACTCTTCAGTCTCAAATTCTCAATGTGGAAAACACTCTTCTTGAGACTGTGCGGTGGCCACTGGAATTCCAGCCCGTTTGACCGGCCTCCACGCACTTCCTCAAATGTGTGTGTGCTTAACTCGGCTGCTGTTCTTTTGCAAGTGCTCCTTTGGCCCATTAGCGGCATCCACGCATAATGCCCATCTCTTCCATTTCAGCCTCTGGCCAGAATGATAGACACGAGAAGCCATTAATAATGATGACATATGAAGTATTACGTTAATGATCAGTGTAGAGCCTACATTTCCTACAGAGACTCTGGGGTCTCTGCTATTCCATCTGTCTCCTGGTGACCGCTGTCAACTCACATTTTGTTCATCTCTGTGCCCCCCGCCCTCAGAACTGGGGTGCATCCTCCTCAACCATCTCTCCCCAGCAGCATTACTCCCAAGACATGTCTAGACACTGTGGCCAGTTTTCTGACCGTCCTACCTCAGGACCTCTTCCACTGCCTGTGAGGACCCCGCACTCAGGCCCCCATCACAACAGGAATTGTGATAACGTGCTCCTTTTCAATGATAAGCCACTACAACAGGCGAACGCCACCACGTCAAGACTTCCTTGTTCATCTTCCTTGGTTTCTCTTGGGCCTTGTGTAGTCACCTGCCAGAAACTTCACATCTCTTTAAATATATCTAATTCGCACAAGGACTCTAAAGGGAGGTGCTAGTATTATTGCTTTAAACAGGTGAGGAAACCAAAGCTCACAGAGTTTAAGTATTTGTCCAAAGGTCATAAAACTGGTCAACAGAGGAGCAGCTGCAGATTCCCGAGTCGTTACAGTGCGCCGCTCCCTCCCCCACATCCTGTCCGCTCATTGCTTTATCCGTCTAATGTCTTCGTTACATTATTTTGATCCCTGTCAGATCTTCTGTCTGTTTCATTTAATTGTACCCCTTCTTTCTCTTCCAAAGGGTCTCTGATAAATCTCAATCTTATTCTCACATTCATTCTTTTCTCCAACTAATATTTACTAAACATCTACTTTGCACAAGATACTCTCCTCCATGGAGCCCTGTGTTATTCCTGTTGAATGTGGACAGACAGACACATACTGTTGACGACTACTCTGAAAACGGAGTCAAGTTATCAGGACTGGCAAAGAGCCAAATGGAAGACTTTATGCAAATGATGAAGTGCTGGAAGAGTCAGGTCAGATTTGTAACTTTTTTTTTTTAAAGATTTATTGTTTTTAATAGAGACAGAGAGAGACAGAGACAGAGAGAGACAGAGAGAAGGGGAAGGGCCCAGTGCAGTCTCCATAGTTGTGCATCATCAGTTTTCAACACAGTTTTGTTCCACACAGGTGGGTGGGGGCTGTGCAGGGAAGGAATCAGGCCTGGGGCCTCCTGCATGGAAGCTCACCCCATGGGTCCGCATGAGCTGGGGCTGGGATTCGATCCTTGGTCCCTAGGGCTGCAAGGCAAGGACTTAACCCTTTAACTGCTCCCATCGTCTATTAGCGATTAGCGTAGCAGACTGCTCCCATTGTCTATTGATGATTTGAAGTATGCCTTTTTCCCCAGATACTATTTTTCCCTAATGTAAAAAAACAAAACAAAACAATCCCAATAAAATTACAACAACAAAAAAAAATCAGAAATTAAAAAAATTATTTGCGTATATGGGAAGATAAATGTACGGCTAATTGTGCAGTTCAAGGGTTAACCCGCTGAGCCATCTCGCCTTCCCCAACTGTGTTCTTAAGTAGCTCAACCTAGGAGTCTGTGTGATTTTCTCCATTCTACTTTGTAAGACATTCAGTGGCTGCTCTTAGCCCATAAATGGGTCACACCTCTAGACCATCGGGGACCCCAATGAAATTAGTGATTTGGGGGGGGATGGAAGGGTGTAGAGACTGAATCAATCTTTAGCATTAAAATGCTTTTTTAAGAAATAGCCTCTTTAGTACCACTCCTCATATATCTTCCCACATAAATCCATATGTGTCTCCCTGGGGACCATTTTTTATGACCAGATTTTGTTTGGGAAAATTTGATTTGATTTTGGGATACTGTATCTGATCTCATGGGGCATACTGCATTTCTCAGAGCAATATTTTGATCATTTGACAGCCTGATGCCACTTGTATTGAAATAGACTCAAGTCTAGAAGAAGCCCTGGGATTTCTGTTTTCCGTTTTGAACATTTTAGGTTTCTTTTTAGTTTTCCTTTCAACATTTTTAAATGAAAATTTCAAACATACAAAAAAAATTGAAAGGATTATCCAGGAAATACCCATACTGCCTAGACTCTACAACCTATAGTTTGCAGTATTTGCTTTCCTATATATCTATAGAACTATCCATTTCTCTACTCATCAGTCCATAGTATTTCTGATGCATTTTGAAGCAAGTTACGAACATGAGTGCACCTCATCTGTAAATATTTCCACATGTATATCATTAGCAAGAGCTCAATATTTGTTTAGGTATTTTTTTAGGAAAAGAATGCTGGCAGTTAAATGCTTAAATTTTACGTGTGCGCTTCTAGGAGTTTTGACAAAAGTATATAGGTACATAATGCAACTTTACCAAGCTACAGGAAAGACCAGCTCCCCATGTAGCTCTCTCACACCTCTTCCCAGTCAGTCCCCACCCGCTCAGAGGCAAGCATTTGTTCCTTTTACTTTTAATTATATAATATACAGAATGATGGTTACCAAAAGGAAGGTAATTCAGGGCTTACATCTATTGCTGTCGGAATTTGGAGACGAGTCATCTGTGACTACTTAGAGTACAGAATTCTCATAAACAGGAACCTCACGCTTGCCCTTTATCAGAACTAACTCCATTTCCACTCTTGGCCAATGGCTCATCTGTCTTTCTGTGATTTCTAAAGCTGCTTTTACAACTCTGAAGGAAGTTAAGAGTGGCATGCGAGGCTTCCCCTGTTTGCCTTTTACAGCCTCCAGTTTGCAGTTGTAGGCGTTGGACCTGGTCTTGTTATTAGGCACCGAATGTGTACTCTGTGCCCAGATCACTTGCAGGAGCCTGACGCTGGGGATTTTTCTGTACTCGCCCATGAGGCTTCTTGGCACCCTTGGGCATTACTCATTCGGCATGGGGTCCTGTGGAGGGATAGGGGCACCTGCTCGTGCTACACTGCACAATGCTTAATTCACAACTAGTCGTTAGTCATAGCACATGTGCTCCTGGCTAAGCTGACTGTGTGTGTGTCACAGGATGCCATGCAGTGGAGTGACCTTTTGCAACACAAGTTGGTACATTCCACTGTAATTGTTGCGTTTTTGTTGAATTTTCTACTTCAGAAATCTGCTAAAGAAAAGTAGGAATAAGAAGAGAAAAATACATAATGGAGTACTCCCAGCTGATGCAGCAGAGAGCTGACCGGGAATTCGTGAACGTGGGTGCAAGTTGTGCAGTTGCTATTGAGATGTCCTTGGGGTCAAAGTATGACAGAGAGAAGAAGGCACTAAGAATACCTCTAGGACTTGCCTCCAAAACCTTGCAAGTATTTCACCAGCAGATATAAAGTCTTCAAGCAATAAGACCTTTTAGGCATAACACAAAGCAAGGTGTTCTCAGAATTCCCAGGCTCCTTTGCAGGCACATTTCCCACAGTGGTGGTGCACAGACTGAAAAGGCTAACCCTGTAGTTCCCGTCTGTAGCCTGACAGGTAAAGAGAGGCTCTAGGTCTTCACTGGAGGTTCCTGGGCAGAGGCCCAGGATAACAGAAGAAGGACAACAACAATGGCTAACATTGCTGGAGGCTTACCGTTGCTGTTAGACTCCTAGCAGGAAACAGATGGGCCAGCGCCAAATTGTGGCAACTGGGGAGAACTTAATGAAAGTACTCTTTACAGATGGAGAAGCTTGGGAAACTCAGAAGGAATAGAGCAGCTCCCGGGACCAGGTCTAACAGAACAAGGAGAAAGAGGGGTGTCCTCAAGTTGCTGAGAGCTGGACACGAGTGATAGACCCACAATCCCAGTCCCTGGAGGGTCTACAGCCGGGCAGGAAGGGGGCAAGGCAGAGAGGAATGTCCTGGCCCCCATCATCCTCTCTTCCCACCACCTCCTGCCAGAGGGCAGGGCGGCCCAGGCAACACAGTCACGCCTCAGGGTCCGCCTGGGGCGTGTGGCAGGGCAGGGGAGTTGGGACAGTGGCTGTGAGGTGGGAGGAGAATAACCAGCACTCAGCCGCCTGTGTCACAGGCCCGTGTCATTGGCCCCAGGCTGCAGGCAGGCTGTTCCGACATCCTACGGAAAAAGTCCTCCGAGGTTGTTCCCCAAGTCTCATGGGACCGTTAGACCCGGCAAGTTGACAGTGACCCACATGGAATCCGGGACTGTCCACATCTGCCCGCGGCCGGCCCGGGGGCGTCCTTTGTGGTTCTGAGTGCTCCGTTCCGGGCAGCTTCATGTGAGCGTGCAGAGTCTTGAAGGACCTTTCCAGGAACCTGCACCAAGGGGACCACCAAGTGTATTTCCAAATACGGGTACTGGGGCTAAGACCTCAGCACACCTTTTTGAGGGACACAATTCAACCCGCAACAAAAAGCAGTGAGTGTGGGCGTTCCAGGAAGTGTGTCTGAACTAGGCATTGTCCCCAAGAGAGTGACTGGGGAGGACTCACCTTTCCATACTTGTCCTGGTGGGAGCCCCACTGAGAACGCACCCTAGAGCCAGCCTCTTGGGGGTCTTGATGACAGAAGAACTCAGAGCAGAAAGGCAGCTGTGGCTGGGGTGAGCTAGAGGTGGGGGGCCCCTTCCTGCCTGTATCTGCCCACACAGGCTCAGGACGGACCCCCACATGCCCGAGGCGAGGGGCGGGGGGCGGGGGGCGAGTCTCCCCATGTGGGCGCAAGCTGAGCCCCTGGCCTCCGGCACGGGGGCCTTCACACCTCTTTCTTCCCCTGCTCAGATATTTTCCACATGTCGTGCTCACGAGGGGCTAGAGCATTCTCCCCTCTTTACCCGTGCTGATTGGTTGCACATGCCCGTTTGGTGCGGGTCTCTCCTCTCTGACTCACTGTATGTAGCCCATCTGGGCCAGCTCAGAAAGGCCACAGACCTGATGTCAGATGTGGGCAGAGCCGCGTCGGCTCAGGGAAACTAGAACACCCCCTGCTCCCTGGACAGGAAATGCCTTCCATCGGGAACCCCGTTTTCCAGTGAGGGATGGCACAGAGAAGTGATTCGGAGTCTGAAAGATCTGCTTTCAACCTTGGTATCCAGGGCTCCAGGGACATTGCTTAAGCTCCCCAAGCCTCGCCTTCCTCGTATGGGAAGCAGAGCTAATACCGTCCGGCCACAAAGGGTGGCTGTGAGGACTGAGTGAGAATGAATTTAAAATGCTTTGTGCATCATGCTCCGCACGACCTAGGGATTCGTTGTTCCATCACAAACGATTCTGCTTCTCATTCTGTTGTACACACACACTTAATGCTATGTGTGCATCCAGCCACACACATTCCTGAGCACCCGCGAAAGAAGAGCAAGGACACAGGGACACGCGACCCACTTGTCCATTCTGCGTGGGGCCCACCTGCGCAGCTCCCACCAGCTCTCCGACCTGCCAGGCGGCTGTGCAAACTGGGGTGGAGAAAAGGCAACGTCAGATCTTCGGGGCATGTCAGCTTCTTCCACCACCCAGGCAGCCCCAGGCTGAGTTGATTTAGGGAATGTCTTTAATGTGGCCTCCAGGATCTCTAACCCCTTCACGGAGCGAATTTATTCAAGCTGCCACTCTCAAGGTCTTTTAACTCCAGCCGGCGTTTTATTTGTTTCTCGGGGTTTGCCAAGTGCGCTGCGTGAGCAGGAAGGAAGCGCCGGCTGCAGTGCCCCAGTGGTGTGACAGGAGTCTGCCGTGGTTCATTCTGTGAGGTGGCGGCCCCACGCCCGCCTCACCAGGACACACAGCACTTCCGTGGTACGCAGTGACAGCGCCGGCATCACTGTCACCTGTGCCTCACGTTGCGATCAGAGGTGTTATTCTCACTTCTAATTCATAAGAAGGCTTGTACATTGCAGGGGGTAGTACCTTTCTTTGCTTTTGATAGATGGTGAAGCTGATATGTATTTCATGTTAATGACTTTAAATTAAAAAA
The DNA here is from genome assembly GCA_004027555.1 of Craseonycteris thonglongyai. Classification (NCBI taxonomy): domain Eukaryota; kingdom Metazoa; phylum Chordata; class Mammalia; order Chiroptera; family Craseonycteridae; genus Craseonycteris; species Craseonycteris thonglongyai. Next base: position 21,149 of record PVKE010013463.1, on the reverse strand, counting down.
AAAAGAAATGAGAATTTGAACACTGCATCAGCCTGCCTACTCACGATGTGATTCTAAACAAGTTCATTATTTCATCTGGACTTCCATTTGTTGACCTGGAAATGACAATATGTATTTTTCAAGGCCATTGCAAAGAAATTAGGTTGTGTATATAAGTCACAGTGCTAGACACACAGTGGATAATCTTGCCTACAATGCAGACAAGTGATGCTACAGATCAGGCCTTCAATACACATCTTCTCCTTTACAATCCCAGGACTTAAGCAGGGGTGGGCACATTTTTCTTTTTCTTTAAGATTTATTATTTTTGACAGAGAGAAAGAGACAGAGAGAGACACAGAGAGGAGGGGGAGGGCCCAGAGCCGTCTCCATAGTTGTACGTCATCAGTTTTGACATGGTTTCATTCCACACAGGTGGGCGGGGGCCGTGCAGGGCAGGAACCAGGCTGGGGGCCTCCCCCATGGGAGGCATGACCCGTCGAGCTGGGACCCGAACCCAGCTTGCCCAAGCTAAAGCGGAAGTGGGGGCCTCCCACATGGGGAAGCAGACCCCGGTTCAGCATATGAGTCCACATGGGCCGGGACCAGGACTCATTCCTCAGACCCTGGGGCTGCAAACCAAGCATTTAACCTGCTGAGTCATCCCGGCTTCCTCAGTGTATAGTATTTTCAATTTTGCAAGCCATACGGCCTCTGTCACAGCTATTCAACTCTGCTGTTATATCACATAAACAACCATAGAGGTTCCTTAAATGAATGACTATGACTGTGTTCCAATAAAGCTTTATTTATAAAAACAGCCAGCAGGCCCCATTTGACCCATAGCCCAGAGTCTGACAACCCCTGACCTAGAATAAAAAGTTGTGTATGAGGCAAATGACGATCTCTAGTAGATAAATCCCTAGTGATCCTTAACATTTTAGCTTCAGCCCTCCCTCTTTTGAGAACTGTTTCTCCTTCACAATGCTGGGCAGACCAAAGGCTTCTGTGACCTCTGCCCTCGGACACATCACGTGACAGGCAGGAGGCTACCAGGGCCATTTCCCAGGGGTCTGTGAGGTTCTGAAAGTCGGTGGCAAAGCTGTTCCACCTTTTTCAAATATTTTAAAGGCTAACAACAATACTTCTCATCTCCCCAGTGGATAAAATAATTCAGTGAAAGGGTCGGAACTACAGTTGGGGGATTTTGACTCGCCAGTGTGCTTAGGAGACATCTGACAATGACTGGAGACATGTTAGGGTTCCTGACAGCACGGGGGTGCTGTTTGCTTCCATTGGGTGGAAACCTGAGGTGCTAAGAAACGCCCTGCAGTGACCAGGACAGCCTCTCACAGGATAGAATGTTCAAATGTCCATAGCGCTAAGGCGGAGACACTCAGAACTAGTAATGAAGCATTTTATAGGCTGCGAGTGCAAACCACGTGGCAAGCACTTGGCATTTTTACAGTGCTGCCTACCCTTTCCCTGCAAAGGGGCACGGGGACAGTCAAATGACACACTGGATGGCAGGGGAACCTGCATAAAGCACCGAGTTTGTGCGAAAGTCAAATCGTTTCTGTCCATTCACCAATCCTGGGGTGCCAACACCATGCAGACTAATTCTGGAACATTCTTCAGTTTATCCCACTCCAATCCCCCTCTTGAGTTTAAACCCTTTTCCCATCACTGACTTCTCAGGCAGAACGGGAGTGCCTTTGGCCCCCTTTCAAGTGCGGGGGAAGTGGGAAGCCACACCTCAGTCTGCTGTCTGCAGGTGAAATTACCAAATTCCTTGTAGCTTTCTCTCTAGGCCGCGTTTTTGAAGCCTTTAATTATTTCAGTTTTTACGAAGATCCCCCTCTGGATTCTCTCCTAGTTGGTGACACACCTCTCATGAGAGTGAGTCTTCACCGAGAAGGGCTTCCAGTCGGTGTTCGCCTTGCACAGAATGACCCCAACACCTCCCTGGTGTTTGCCAGCCGGACTGACCTGCCTTCCTCTCGTGCTCACCTGGGCTGGAACTTTGGGGACCATCTCTCTTCCCACTTTTCTCTTTAATGTGAGTGAGTGAAGTGAAGTGCAGCGGCTGTCACCTCGGTAGACAAAGGATATGCCATTCCTTGTTGAGTGTCTGCCCACCTAGGGGACTGAGCGGAACACACAGGTGGTGGTTCCTCTCATTTGGTCATGTTATGGATTGGATGGTGTCCCCCAAAAAGCATATGGTAACATCCAAATGCCCCAGCACCTCAAAACGTGGCCTCACAGGGAGATGGAGTCTGCAGAGGTCCTCACGTTAAAGTGGGATCAGTAGGGTGGGCCCTCATCTCCAGGACTGTGTCCTTATGAAAAGGGGACACTTGGACACAGACACGCACATGTGGAGGAAAGACGATGTGCAGATGCCCAGGAGAAGAGGCCATCACAGGCCCAGGAACAAGTTGAGAGGCCTGGAACAAGTCTTCCCGAGAGCCGTCACAGGGAGTGTGGCCCTGCTCACCCTCTGGCTTTGAGCTTCTGGCCTCCAGAAACTGAGATAATGTGCCACTCAGTTTTTTGACAGCAGCCCTAAGAATCCAGCTGCCGTCACTTCTGCCACTGGTGGCCTAGTGGGAGTTTGTGGTCACCTTGGAACATTTCCATCAAGGTTCACTCGCCACCAGTTCCCTGCAGAACAGATGTCATCCGGGGTCCACCCGTTTGTCCTCAGCCTGTTTGAGAGGCTACCTGAACCCACACAATGGCTTCCTGCATCTCCTGGCATTCTCTGACCACGGGCACCGCCCAACACACATACAGAACAGGCTAGAAGTGGCAGAGTTCTCAGAGTGACCATCAGTTAAGGGGGCGCAACAGTTGTGAATAAAGCCCCAGCGTCTTCACCCTTGTAGCATCACTCGGAATTGGGTTTAGGTTCAACACAGTTTTTTCAGAATGTCTCAGCATCCTGGGCCCAGTTTGCCCACTATGGAACCTACTAACTACTGTGTCCCTCCTTCGCTGTCCCTGCTGTAGGTTCTCACTGCCCCATTCCCTCGCCATAATACTTGGCCCAATTCCTTGTCTTGGGATCTACTTGAAAGGAATTTCCCCCAAGTCAGCTGCAGGGGGAACGTTAAGTGGCAATCTGAGAGCCACCACTGTCCCTGTGCTGAAAAACAGAACCAAAGGGAGAGCAGCCAGGGGCCAGGAGTAGCTTTCCTTTGCCATAAACGGGGACAGTCATGCTTCCAGGACCTCAAAGTTCGTTGTACATTAACAGGAGTAAAGATGATCCATTTTAAAAGGCCGTTTTTAAAAGGTCTTGAATCCATCCTCGGTGTATCACTGCACTGAGCTCAACGGCGTGTAACAATCTCCCACGGGCTTCTTATAGCACTCACCGTATTTTATAGACCTACAGGGCAATTTTTTTGCACTTTGTTTATCTCCTTCTTGATGGTCCTTTAGATTTACGAAGGATATCTGAGTCCCTGTGGGAAGCTCAGTGTTTCCTCACAGCCCGTGTGGTGGTTTCTTCAGAACCACAGACACAGGCTCGTCCATAGGGACCAGGAAGCCAACTCTTCCACCAGGGTGGTTGCTGGGAGTCACCTAAGTGGTGTCACTGTGCTTCTGTCTTGTCCTGGAGAACCCTGGACCTGCCTCCTCTGACCACGATGGTTTAGAAATGGGCATGTGACCCGGTTCTGGCCAATGACACATGAGAGGGAGTTTCGTGGGGGAGGGGAATCCCTTCAGGGAAGTTTTTCTCTGTTTTACGAGTCCATAGACATTTCAGACTCCTTCCATGAACCTCTCTACCTAGCCTTTCACCCACACAGTTTACAACGGCCTGAGTCACAGTGGGTAAGTCATTAAAAAGTATGGCATATTTTTATGTATACTGTTTCATGTTTTATTTTTTTTTACCTGCGATGAAATGTGCAAACACAAATTGTTACTTTAAAAGTGAACACTTCAATGACATTTAGCACATTTGGAACTTCGTGCAGCTACCATTGGTGTCTGGTTCTAAAGTATGATAATCGCCCCCACCCCCACCCCCACCCCGCCCCAGAGGAAACTGCACCCATTGAGCACAAACGACTCCTATGCCCTCTCCTTCCAGCCGCTGGCAGCTGCTCATCTATTTTCTACTTCTGTGGATTTACCTATTCTGGGCATTTCAGATACATGCGGTCATACTGCGTGTAGCTTTTTGTCTGGCTTCCTTCATGTGGCATAATATTCTTGAGGTACATCATGTTGTAACTGTATCAGTACTTCCTTGCTTTTTGTTGGCTGGATAATATTCCATTGTTTGTATAGACCACCGTTTGTTTATTCATTCATCTGTTGATCAACAGCTGGGCTTCTCTACCTTTGGGCTACGGTGAATAGTGCTACTATGACCACACATTTACATGTATTTGTTTGAGTACTTGCTTTCAATTCTTCTGATATGTACGTAAGAGTGGGGTCATCGAATAACGTGGTGGTTATAACTTTTTAGGGAAGTGCCAAATTGTTTTCCACAGCAGCTATACCATCAGCAATGTATGTATGCTGTCTCATGTGGCCCATGATACCAACCTAATGAGCTTAGGTTATTTTATAAAGGATGATCCTAAGACTCAAGGTTCAAAACCCATTTGCCCACCTCAGTTTGTCAAATGGCAGAATTTGATTCCATGCCTTTGACTGAAAGTCCCATTCCTCTTCATTCCTTTGACTTCTCAGGTCTTTCAGTTCCTCCCTCAGAGAGGAAAAATCATAGCTCCATGATGTATAAGCTTGTCCAGGTATTAATTAAGAATGATGGGAAAATCTCAGCTCAGGGAGCTGGGCACTTTATAGTCCATTAACACAAATATCTACTTCACACATCCAGCATCTAGAATGGACCCAGCCCATAGGAAAAGCTCAGAGATATGTGTTGAATGAATGAGGCTTGTGCATTCACAGGAGGACTTTTTGTGTGTCTGGCAGCTGACAATCCGTATGCTACTTCCTTCTTTGTCGGTTCAGCACTGCCAGAAGAGTAAGGGACCACATGTGACATAACTCCACCAGTGACAGATGTGTCTCTAACCCTCTAATCCATTATTTCATACAATAGATCTGATGTCTTTTAAGCCGAATGTTTGCTATTTACTTAGAAGTCAGTTTTCATGTTTCAAGACTTTGATAATTTCTTGCCAAGAAGTAACTAGTACCAACTGCAAATAACGAATATGTTTTGTAGTTAGTAGAAGCCTTCCCAGATCAATAAGGTTAATACACCTAAGTGATACTGTCATTTGGGCATAGTCGTAAATTAAAAAAATTAATAATAACGAGGCTCAGCCAAGTGAAAAGTTGGAACTGAAAATAGAGTATAGCATTTTGCCCCAAGGCTTTGGCACGGATTGAAACAAAGTATTTTGAAACAGAGCAAATTGGCCCTTTTCTGACTTGCCACGTTCAGTGTCTCGGAGCAGGACACCTGGTTCAGTGACACAAAACAGCCATTCAGAATTATAGTCTGGCCTTTTGTTATGCAAAAGTAAGCGAGGGCAGCATGAACTCTTCCAGGAAATGCTGTTCTGACTTTTTCCCTGGGGAGAACGCTCATCAAAACACAAAGAAATAAGAGGGAAAAAGAAGAGCAAAAAAAAAAAACAAAAGAAAACTGGCGTTGACAGGAAATTAGGAGTCTTGTGCATGTGTGGGTTCTGAAGTGAGTTTACAGGATAAAAGTTCACACAACGCTCTGAATTGTCTCCACTGTCAGTGAATTGCACTGAACCCCAGCCTGCCCGTGTAGGTGGGGACATGCAGTCGGCAGGGGACATTCTGAAGAGCTTCTGGCTGGCTGGCCTGCAGCAACTCCCATTTTGCATAAACTTGCTCTGCTTTTCATTGCATTTAAGTTCTAATCAAAACCGTTTGACCAGCACTCTGGTCGTCCGTGAAAAGAGAACCGATGCCCCTGTATGATGACAAGCCTGTGATCCTTGGCTCGTGGAGTTGGAGGCTTCGGGCTGTGCAGCTCAGCCTGTTCCCATAAAATCCTGAAACCCAGAATGAAAGGAGAACATAATGAAGGCGGTTTCTCCAAAGTAAGCGCATCCGACATGCCTGCCTTTCGGCTCTATGACTTCTAGCCCTCTGGATCCAGTGGCCTCCCCAGGCGGGTCACTCATGGTGTTGGGTGGGTGTGAGGACCATGAGTGGCCAGGTGCTCTCGCTTGGTGAGTACTGAGGGGTGAGGGGGTCACACGTGGGTGCAGCATAAGAACCGTCACGTGCTCTCTGAGCAGCGCTCAAGTCCTGCGCATGTTCGGCAGCTGATGCTGAGTGTGGCCTGTGCGCCAGGCCTTGCTTTGTGGATGGGATGCACAGCCGTGAAGGAGACCAAGCTCCCTCACAGACGGCCCACCCTAGCGGGGAAGACAGATGAAGAGAGGCCATCGAGTCCCTGATCAGAAGTGCTATGAAGAAAGTGGGGAGGGCGGTGTGAGAGGGAGCTGTTTTAGATGGTAGGACTGGAGAAAGCCTCAGGAGCACATAGGGGACACCTCAGAGGGAGCAGTGAATGCCAGTGCCCTCAGGCAGCGGAGATGTGCCCGAGAACAAGACTGGGGAGAGGAAGAGTGACCCCGAGGCTGGGTGGGTCGGCAGGGCCAGTATGCCAGCCCTGGTGGGCAGGGTCTTTCAGCCTCACTACTACTGCACCTGGGCTGGATAGTGCTTTGCCATTGCAGAGGGAGGGGGGTCAGAGTCCTGTGCATAGTAGGACATTTAATAGCATCCCCGGCCTCTGCCCGCCAGATGTTATGTGCATCCCTGTAAGTTATGACACCCCAAAATGTTTCCAGACATTGCCCAGAGAGGCAGGAGGATAAATCTGCCCCAGGTTCAGAACCACTGCTGTAGGTTGTAGCAAGAACTCCTGGCAAAGACCCTGGGTCTTAATCTAATTACAATGGGACTGTGATGGAGACATCTAAGCAGAAAGGTGCTGCAATACACGAGTCATTTACTTCTCAAAGGGAACACTCTGGCAGGCGGTGGCATGAGGGACAGCAGGGGCCAGGGTGATTCAGGAAAGAGCTAAGAGCAGGCTCAGAAACTTGGACTTCTACAGATCTAGCCTAGACAGAGAGCGTGGTTGTCATGTGTGTCTCCGGGTAGCTGGCTATGGCATGAAACGACCCTTCTCTGCTGTCTACAATCAACTGCCATGCTGACTCAGCAGGGGTGCTGGGCAAGGGCAGCTCCTGACGGGAAGGGAGGGCATCTGGGGAAAGATGGCAGCTTCCCGGGGGTGGGGGGGGGGCTGAGGGCTCGGTTGTCCCCAGGCCCACACGCCACCAGGTAGATTTGGAGACACTGTGCCTTGGACCCATGTCCCCTCTCCGGACAGCCATGAGGAGTGCCCACTGTCAGTCCTACTAGGAAACAGCCCCAAACAAACTTTTGCTCTGGAGGGTCCCGCTTTGGTCACATTGCCAACCTCCCGTGGGGGAAGCACAGATGCCATCTTCTCACGGCGTGTCAGCCCCTGAAAGTCAGTGCCATCTCTTGTCTTGCATGTCCTCCTCTGATGCGGTCCAAGATTCCCTTTCAGTCATTTCTCAGAGAAGCTGACTCACACGCCCTGTCTCTAAAGTGTAGGATCTTTCCAACATAATCCATTTCCCACTACAACCCCCATGATGGACCAAATGGTGTACCCCCCCACCCCAAATTCACATGTCAGAGTCCCTAAAGTCCAATGTCATTTGATTGGAATGTAAGGCCTTAAAGGAGGTAGTTACAGTTAAATCAGGTTATAAGGATGGGGGCCTATTCCAGGAGGACTGATGTCCTTGTCAGCAGAGGAAGAGACCAAGAATGTACATGCTTGGTACAAAGACCGTGTAAGGACACAGTGAGAAGGCGGCCGTCTGCCAGCCAACCACAGGCCCCAGGAAAAACCAGCCCTGATGCCACCTTGACCTTGGACTTCTAGCCTCCAGAACGCTGAGGAAGTGCCACCCATTGTCTGGTATTCTGTTAGGAGCCCCAGCAGACTAAACCAGCCCCCAACCCCGACAGAGGTCATCTTCGGAACGTCACCTCTAGATCCTCAGCTCTGACCTCAGCCTCTGTAGCAACTTCTGAAGTTCTCATTGACATTCTCATCATCCCCTCTTGCCCTGAGTTTGCCTCATATGGTGCTTCCTGATTCTCCAAAGGACTCTGCGACGACTCTCCTTTAGTTTCCCTCACTGACTCATCGTCTTGGCTCCATGCTTACACGTTAGTGCTCCCCGGGGTTTTGTCCTCAAAGCTCTTCACATCTCAAGTCTAGACACTCTCCTAGGAGAGCCTGTTCGTTCCCAGAGCCTTAACTAGCTCTTCCGGGTGTCTGACTCATACAGTCATTTTCCCAGAGTTATTCTCTCTGGAGTTCAGACCTTGACTTTCTGCCTCTAACTTGACCTTCCCCCATTTAAGGACGTCACCCCCGAAGCTCTCACCTAAGCAAGGGATTTGAAAGGCACCTCTGAGTCTTTTCTTTCTTTTCTTCTCCAAGTTCAGACAGGTCACAGAATCTTGGTGACTCCATTGTCTTCTTTCAATGTGTCATTTCCTGAATCATATTTCTAATGCTTGCATCTGATTATGCTATTCCCCTCCCTGAAAATTGTTAATGGGTTCAGAGACCTGCTGGGAACCCCCAAGTCCAGTCTCCATTGCATGTGACCTTCCCAGCAACACCCCTCCCATGTCCTACCCACAGGACAGCCCCATAGACACCACTGGAGGTTCCTAAAACACAACGTGCATCTTCCTCTGAATGTAATGGATCCACCATCAATTACTCTCCTTTGGCCCCTTTTCTACTTTGCAAAACTATCCTCATTCTTACAGACCTAATATCAGTGTACCTTCCTCCACAAAGCCATCTTCTGCTGCACCAAAGTCCCCTGCTCCATATCCCCAAAGCCTTTCACCTGCTTGCCTCTCCTTCTCATTAAGTTCCTTTGCCAGTGTCACCATGTCACATCCACCCTTGTATCCCTAAGTGAGCTGGTATTATTCTTGACATTCTTGACATGATGAGCTCTGAAAAACCTTAGCTGAGCCCAGGAACACCAGATAACACCTTCTGTGCTTCCCTCCCATGGAGAGCCCTTCCCCGTTCTGCCATTCCTGAGACTCCAAGATTGTCAGAAGGCTGCTGACTGGGAGGCAGCACCCGAGTGTGAAAACATTTCCATAGCACTATAGCACTAGATGCAGGAGAACACTTGGGGAAGTAGAAATGAGAAGGTACACATTTTCATAAAAATCTTATGCTCGGATTCAAAATAATGTGGATCAGCAGCTTGGACTTCCATTCACTGAGGTCCCTGTGGACACGGCCGTGGCTAAGAACCCGATCTGCCTGCCCAGGGGCCAGTACAGAGGCCCCATCACGACCCCGTTCCTGGGGATGACCAGCCATCGATCGCAGGAGGCCACTTTCGGCATCACGGAGGGGACATTGTTTTGTTCTCAGAGTTGGCACTGGGCATGGATTTGCCTTCTCTGTGCATCAGGGCGCCTACAGAACCCCCTGTCCCCCATCGCGGCTCACACAGCATTGCTTCCGACTAAGGAACTCTGCACAGAACACGCGTGCGGTGAGCAGCCCACACTGCGGGCAGGCACGGGGTGCTTCCCCTGCCCACCCCCCTGCAGGAGCTGGCCTTTGGAGGCGCACTCAGCGCCAGCTAGCTGGCGAGTCCTGCAGGCCTGGGGGAGGTTCTCCGGAAGGCCGCGGGGGCTCTAAACGCATGTCCAGCGTCTGCTGCCATTCCTCCCAGAGCCAGGACGCACAGGTCCAGGAATCGGGGGGTGGAAATGGGGGTGGCGCCACCCACGCTTACCCCTGGTGACCCACTAGCACCACGCTTGCTTCCTGTTCCCATGCCCTGGTGTTCTGCTGGCCTAGAGGTCTGAGTTCCAAAGGACACAGTGCGTCCGCCAGGAGCTACGCAATGATGTCACTGGACTGGAAGTCGGGACTGCCATTGGCCACTTTGGACACCTCATGCCTCTGGGTCAACAGGCAAAGAAGGAGGTGTCTGCGCTGCCTGGGGAGGTCGGACGGCCTTTCCCCAGTGGAGGGGAGGAAGGGTGTGTCTGGAACACAGGAGGTGTCTTAGGGCGCCTCTTAGTATTGCTGTCACCCCCGGACTTCACCTCCCCTGCTGGAGAAGCGACGAATGCGTTTTGGGTCGTAGGCAGCAGAGTTGTGTCATGTTAGATGGGTTCTGACCTTGCTACCGTCTTCGTTTGGAGGTGCAGTGTGCCTCCAAGGAAATGGGTGCTGAGTGGACAAGGGGTGAACTTGTGATGTTCATCTTATGTGTCAACTTAACTGGGCCCTGGGCACCTAGATATTTGGTTGAACATTCTTCTTTTATTATTAAGAATTGATTTCATTGTTTGAGAGAAGGTGACAGAGAGAGAGAGAGAGAGACAAAGGGAAGGGAGAGGGCCCAGAGCAGTCTCCAGAGTTGTACATCATTAGTTGTGACATAGTTACATTCCACACAGGTGGCTGTGGGGCTGTGCCATGGGAACTGAACCTGGGTCTCCCGCATGGGAGGTGAGCACCTGCATTGCCATCTGGGTGGTTACCAGTTGCAGCACAGTTCAGCATTTGGGATTGCATGGGCCAGAGCTGGGATTCGATCCCTGGACCTCGTGGTTGCAAGACAAGCACTCCACCCGCTGAGCTGTCCTGGCCTCCCTGGTTAAACATTATTCTAAGTGTGTCTGCGAGGGTGTTTCCGGATGAGTTTAACGTTTAAATGGACAGACTGAGTAAAGCAGATTGCCTTCTCTGAGGTGGTGGCCTCATCCATACACATCCTATCAGTCCTGTTGTTTTGGAGAATCTTAATATCAAAATCGTTATCAAAGTAACTTTTTAAAAATGACAGTAGACATAGTTATGCTTCTTTATTAGCTCATTCAATAGCAAGGCCTATTGCCAAGCTGAATGACTAATTTCAGGGTAGTGATGAGGATACACAATGTTTTGATACATTTCCAACAATTGTAATATGGTGCAAAAATATCTGTGATTTCTATTAATGAAAAAATCATATGCCCGTCTAATATTACCACCACTTGTTCTCTATAGTCATGATTAAGGAAAATGCTGCATTTGAGTGAGAGATTAGTACAAATAAAGATGTATTTTATCTTAACCTAATTCACAAGGATTCTAACCATGGGTTCGTGGAGGTCCATAGAGCCCAGGAAAGGAACCTTTCAGAGGAAGAAAGACTACACTCCCTCCACTCTTTTCTGGATAAACTCCCCTTTTAGAAACTACTTGTAAAGGAATATTGTAAATGTGGGCTCTTTGGTTCTCAGGATGACCAAACATCTAGAAGATGTTATATGAGCATTAGACAAGGAAACCTAAGTGGACCTTGGTTTAAGAGAGAGAGAGAGAGAGAGAGAGAGAGAGAGAGAGAGAGAGAGAGAGAGAGAGAGAGAGAGACTAACGTCTCCTCTACCACGATTGATTGGTCTTTGGGACAATTGGATGTCTTCCTCAAACTTATTTTAGCTCTTCTTGGCCTCTGGTATAGCGCTTTCATGTGGCAGACACTCAATAATTATTTGCTAGAACTAGGATCTTGGATGAATTGATGAACCTACAAAATATCAGTTAAAGTTGCAAAGACAGCCCTGGACTCACACTGTTTGCTTTATTATCTGTCCTCTCTTCCCATGCCATCCCTGAGGCATGCCCAGGGCTCCTGAGAGCAGCCCTGGCGCTCCTGAGAGCAGCTAGCTGGCTCTGGCCCCTGCTGGGGCCTTCAGCCAGAGCATGTGTCTTTGCGTTTGGGGTGCTTTCTACACCAAAGGCAAGAGGGTGAGAGGAGCAAACCCCAACCACTGGTCTTCCATGTTGGGTTCTCCGAGGAAAGAAACGAGATGGTCTCCCATGGGGAACTCTGCCCTCTTTGGTTCATGGTTCCTTTTCTAAAAGCACTCTGGGAGAACTTTAGTACCCACCCACCCACCCCACTTCAGAGAAGAGAAAGTTATCACCGTTTCAAACAAACATGTTTGTGCTAATGAATTTATATATTAATCCTCATGCATGCCCCCAAAGAAAACTGGAAAATATAAAAAGAGGAACAAATACATATCTAATCCTACAACCCAAATATGCACAGTATTAATATTTTAGTGTATTTGCTTCAAGACTACATTACTATTAGCTTTTGCATAGTATTTGTTTTCTAATGGGGATTTTGGTCAAGGAAAATGGGAAAGGGGGATTGTACATATTGTGATGATTCCAGCATATACTATCTTGTTTCCTTTTCTCCTCACTTCACATACTAGTTTTTATTGTATACATATTCACTTTCTATATATGTATAAATATGTGTGTGTACACATACATATTATATATACAATATAAAACTTTTATTTATCTATATATATATATATTTTTAATTGTTTTTGACAGAGAGAGAGAGAGAGAGAGAGATACAGAGACAGAGAGAGAACTGAACTGGAAGAACTCCCCAGTTCAGCATATGGGAGAACTCCCCAGTTCAGCATATGGGTCCACAAGGACCAGGGCCGGGATTCGATCCTTGGTCCCCGGCCCTGCAAAGTGAGCGCTTAACCCACTGAGCCATCCCGGCTTCCCCTATCAATATATTTTTAATGGCCACATATTATCTCATCATTAAATACTGTCATAATGACCCATTCACACTCTTTCACCTTATTACTATCACAGATAAGGCTCCCATTCTGTTCTTACTAGGAAAGTGCCGATATTACATCAAAGAATGAAATTTCTTGAAGTTCTTAATATAAGTGACTATCAAACTGCTCTCAATGTGACTTCTTTTATTAAGGTTTGCATTAAGGTTTACAACTTCATTATGTAATCCAGGGGAAATTCCTGAAGTCCCAAACAATTTATTTTCTTTCATGCCAAACATCAGGTCTGGAACTTTCTCAGTGCTACCATGGGAGGGTAAAAAATGCAGGTTCAGAGTTACAGGCATGGTTTCTAGCCCCAGCTCTGCTTCTACCTGCTGGTCCATCCTAGGCTGATTACTCAACCTTTCTGTGCCTAAGTTTCCTCATTTTGAAAGCGAGGATGAATAACAGTGTTTACTACATACCTATGGATGCCATGAGGAATAAATGAGATACTCCATGTTCAGTGGTTTAACGTGTAGTGTGACATTGTAAACTTACTATTATTTTTATTGTCAGTCACTGAGAACATAGTTTATAATAACTGTTATTATAAATACAAATACACTTGGGGCAAGGTTTACCATCCGTTATTTGCTTTCTGCTTGTCTTACCTGTTGCTATAGTCCTCTTTGCTCTGTCCTTGCATTACTTCTGTTTTATGGAGTAATTAAAACGTGTCCTACTGGTACCCCTCCGTGAGTATGGGGTTAAAAGTCAGTTCTTTCACAGCGTCCTTAGACATGGCAGCATAACCAGCATAACCAGCATTATGTTCTTGACTCACCCAAATCTAGTCCTCTTATCACATTCAGACAATGCAGGGGCTGCTTTCCCTCCCTTCCAACTTACTCGCTATTGTTGTCACTTATTTTATTGCATGCATACTTCATATCCTATTAGAATTCTCTACAGATTTGTAGTCAAAAATGATTTCAGTGTACAGGCCTCATCACCTTGTCTTGCTCTCCAGTCCTGCAATTGAGAGCATTTTCCTTCCTCCTTCAGTAATCCTTTCCCGTTAATATTGTACTAGTTACTGCAAGCTTACTGGTCACTCGTCCTCTCTGGTTTTGTTTTTCTGAAAAATGTCTTTATTTTGCCTTCATCCTTGAAGGACATTTTTCACCAAATATAGAATTCAAGGCTGGGATTTAACTTTTAGCATTTTGAAATTTTTCTTTTATTACCTTCTGGTTTCCATTATTTTATTTTATTTATTCATTTTAATTTAATTTTATTATTTTAATTTAATTTATTTGATTCTCTATTCTATTTTGTTATATTATTTTATTATATTTTATATTATATTTATTTTATTTCACTTTATTTTTTATTTTATTATTTTACTTTATTATTTTATTTTATTATTTTATTTATTTTAATTGTATTTTATTATTTTATTTATTTATCCTATTCTATATTCAATTTTTTTACTATATTACTAATTTTTATATTATATTTTATTTTATTTTATTTTATCTTTGAGGTGACAACTATCTATATAATATTTCTTGAAATTAATGTGTCGTTTTTTTCTCTGGTCATATTTAAGATTTTCTCATTGTCTTTGTTTTCACCCATTTTTTTCTGATGTGATTTTTTTTCCTGAATTTACCACTTCTTGAATCTCTGCCAGTTTGGAAAATTGTCAGTCACTACTGTGTCTACACTGTTCTCTTTCTTCTGTTCTTCTGGAAGAAACCTCATTACAGATATAATAGAACCTCTTTCTGTGTTTGCTTTGTCTCTTACTCTTTCTTCTGGTCTTTTTTTTTTTCCCAATACTTTTTTCTCTCTATACCTCCTTCTGATTATTTCTTTGAATCTATCTTTTAGTTCCATGATTTTCTCTTACCGTACTCAATATTTACTATGCTTCAGTCCTTCCACTAGTTCTAATTTCAATCATTGCATTTTTCAGTTCTGAAATTTCCCTTTGCTTATCCTGACAGCTCCCAATTATTCATTAAATTTCTTCATTGCTTCTGTGTCTCCATGACCGTGTAAGCTTTGTTATTTCAAGTCTGTTGTTAGTAACGCTACTATCTGGAACCCTTTCAGGTCTGTTTTTATTGTTTTGTTATTGTTTTTGTATTCCCACCTAAGCCTTGATATTTTTGGTGCACTCCCTGGTGTATGTGACAAATTATAAAATATATTTAAGACTGTATCTTCCTAGAGAGACGACTTACTTTTGTTTGTAGCCAGAAGCACCAGCATTCTAAAATCAATGTCAAGGATCGAGTAATCCTGACAGCCTTCTGCTCCCACAGGGCTGTTCGACTTCCTATCCCCCTGACCCCTAAAATGTAGGCCTTAGTTGTCTCAACTCAAAGCATGAGAGGTTGGTTTATCAGGACTGGCCTCTTGGGGAGACTTGAACTATTGTTTCCCCACTTACAAAGTGAGGATGGCAAAAGCTCTGAATATCTTTTCCAGTTCTTTACTCCTTTTTCCAGAATCCCAGTCACTTTTAGGGTAAAAGTGACCCTAAGTTCTGGGACCATTTCTCTCTGTCTTCTGCGTCTTGGCTGTGTGGTTCTTCACGTCACTGACAACTCTCCAAAGACTTCAGTTGCTTCAATTAGATGTGTGTGTGAGTGTGCGTGTAAGTGAATGTGAGTGTGTGTGAGTGTGTGGGAATGAATGTGAATGTGTGTGAGTGTGTGTGTAAGTGAGTGTGTGTGTGAATGAGTGTGTTAAATAACTTTCTACTAGTCTTCAGCAGAGGGTTGGTCCAAATCATTTGGACCACCTTGTTCACTAGTTTAGGAAGTAGAAGTCTGGAGTCTATTTTTTCAAAAGTATGTTTTTAAAATTATTATTATGAAAAGAAATCCAGAAAAATAATATGTTTAATTTCAGTATTTTCAAACTTATTTCACTACAGATTTCTTTGTTTGTGAAGCAGTCCACTGAACCAATGTTTCATAGCATCTTGGATTATAAGAGGCTTAGATTTCAGAAAGCTGTCCTTAAGAACTGTGCCTTAATGTTCAAAGTGATGTTAAACAAGGAACCATTGTATTCACGTTTATGCAGTTAAGTTACAAGAGAAGAACTGTTTGATGGTTTTGTTGTGACTCATCCCACTCCCTGTAACTATTGTCCTTCTTTCACCACTTTCTTTTTTTTTTTTAATTATTTCCACTTTTATTTTTATTGTATTCATATACACAAGGAACATGGATTGGTCAAGAAGGCATATTAGACAGGTATGTAATAATGTTTGTAAACATGTTTTATTTTGAAATAGGTATAGATTCATAAGACGTTACAAAAATAATACCTTCCAAGGACATCCCTCATCATTTCCCCAATGATGACATGTTTATACCAAAGTACAATATCAAGATCCAGAAGTTGATGTTAGTGCAATACTATTAAATAGCCTGCAAACCCTTTTCAGTTTTTACTATTTTTTTATATGCATTCATGTGCATGTGTGTCATATGTGTGTAGTTCTATGAGCCTTTATCTAGTGTATAGATTCATGTAACTACCATTACAACCAAGGTACAGATGTTCTATCACCACGAAGGAATGTCCTCATGCTACTTTGTTATATTCTTACCCTGCCATCTTTGCCCACTGCAACCAGCAATCTGTTCTCGATCTGTATAATTTGTCTTTTCAAAAACGCTATATAAATAGAATCAAACAGCATGTAACATTGTGAGGTTTCCTTTTTGCACTAAGCATATGCCCCTGAGGAGTCCATCTGTTAATAACAATTTTACTTGACCCAACATATTTTCTACATCTCCTTGGAAAACGCCATTGTTCTATCCCCCTCCACCTTTTTTTAAACAGAATGAGAAACCAAGACACAGAGAAGATAAGAAACTGTCTAAAATCATGAATAAAATTAATCATAGTTTTCCTGACATTCTAGTTCAGGGTTACTTGCAATAGACTTCCTTTGCCTTAAGACCACTCCTTTTTTCCTCCTAACTAGATTAAAACAATAGGTCTACTGAAGGTCAAGGTCAATAGACACAACCCGTACAGTATTTAATCAGAAATTTATTATATGAAAGTCAAACTCCTGACTTTGCCTGTAGCATCTATTGCATTAGTCTACGTAGTAAGAACTGTGGAGTGGGTAATGTGGAAATCATGCACATACTTACTGTCAAAAGAATGTTTAAATCTGAATAGAATTTCTAGACTCTTAGCTTAAGAGTCGATTACTTAAAAAACGAGAAGTGAGTGCATTGACTGTGCGGACAAGTGACATTGCCTAGTTTCCTTCTTTATCTGTTCTCCTCTTTGTGGGTTGGACTAAAGGTCACCATGGTTTGAGTGAATCTAGTAAGTATTCAGTGGCCTTCTGCAGTGGTGGGGAATGTTTCTGGAGAGGGCAGGAATAGTTCATGAAGTCCAAGAGCAGTCACTAATAATCTAGGTTTGTATAAGCCCGTAACTACTCTTGATGAATCTTTGAAAATAAACACTGGGTAAGGCCTAGCATATCCCTGGGTCATGTTTTCTCAAGTGGCTTCCCAGGGCCCATGAGTGTAGATCCAGGAAGCTGCTTTGCACGCTGGTCTTTACCTGCTGTGGCCTCTCCTTGCAAGCTCCCCCTAGTGCTGATTAGTCTGTACCAAGTGCACAGAGATTCGGAATGGATAGAATTTAGGGACAAGAAGGGAAAGCTATCACTGTCCAGTATCTTACCTGACTGACTTCCCACTGGAATGGTGTTTTTTGGGAAAGTATGAAAGAACCTCTCTTCTTGGCATCACAAATATAGTTAAATCATTTTAACCTAAGGGGCCACGGCCCAGTTATTCTCTCCCAAACCGCCTTAACATTCACCCTCAGTGATGTGTAGGGTTCTGAAGCTGGGGCCATGGTTCAGTTAGTGATCTCCTCTCTAGACACACGGGCTGATCTTGTATTTGGGGATTGAGTTCACATCATTTATTTCCACCTGTAGTAACTAACTGTTCTCCATTTGGGGCTTCTTTAGTCCTTTTCCTCTGATGATCACAACTGGAATTTTGAAAATGTTGGCTCACAGCAGCTGGGCCTTGTAAGTTTTTTGTTTTTGTTTTTAATCAGTTTTAAACATAAGAAGCATGATAGTGGCTTAAATCAGCTCTGGAAGTTGGGGTGTGCTTGTGTAAACAGAGGTAGACTCGGAAGACCCTGCACTCTCCCAGTAGTGCCTAATGATTGGTTTTTCTTTCCAATGATGGAGCCATGTTAAGTTTCCTAAGCAAGGAGAAGAGTCAGTCAGTAGGAAAGGAAGGTCTTTCCCAGTCCTACCAACTTGCAGTTGGGAAACTGAGGCAATGTAAAAGGTGGAAAATTGAAATTGCAAGAAGTAGACTGGAAATGCTGGATATTAAAGATAATGTGCCCTTCACAAAAGGCAATATCCTTTGTGTAGGAAAAGAGCTTAAACAAGCCTTATTTAAAAAAGAAAAGAACATAATGCTGGTTATGCTGGGCATCAAATACCTCTTAACAAATAACATTTAGGTGATTTAAATATGATGCTATCAGTGTGTTAAATTTTCCTCCAAATAAACTCATGGGTAGGAAAAAATTAAGGGAGAAAATTCACAGCTTTCTCTTTACACTGTAGGGTATAGGCCACCTGTGAAGTTTGGGGGTCCTGTACCCCTTACATTCTAAGTACATCAAAGAGCTTAAAAACCAAAAGCTAACAATCTAGGGACATTGTTATAACCCAGGGGGCAGGGGGGTCACTTTGTAGTTTCCATCACACAAGGAAAAGTGATTAATTATATTGGGAGGGGAAAGCTTATAATATTCAAGGAAACCATGTTAAGTTCATGTATTAATTCTTACTTTATACATGGTATAAAGGCCGAACAGCTTTATGGCAACACATGGGAAGAACATGATATGGGAAATGAACATTTTCAAGGATCTATTTTTGAAGTTTATAATTTGTAGACATTTACTGACTTTTCAGTGGTGGCAAAGTCTCTAAGGGTAAATTCACATTATTGTTATTTGCTCTAACTGACCATCCATGAAGTTCAGAAAGACCACAAGATGAAACAGAAAATATTGCCTTAAAAGACCATCCACAATGAGTCTATTTTGTGAATCTACCACCCCGCTAACAATGTAATCATTTTATCAACTTTTCGCTTGGAATATGCCTTCCAAAGATGGGACTGTCCTGACTTGTAGAAACAATAAACAAACTTGGGAGATTAAAATAAATGACTGCAGGCTTCTTTTAATTTTCGGCAAACCCTTTGTGAGAATAAAAGAATCACTATCCTTAAATAACTGTAGAATTACATCACTGATCAACTATGTCCCTAGTGGATTAGAACTCAAGGTGAGACAGAGTGTGTGAAAGGAGTTGCTTTTTTGGTAAAACCCCTCAGCAATTAAAGACTGCAAACAAAGAGCCTCTCTCTCGGTCCCCAGCACCATCCCATCCCACTCCGCTCCACATCCCTCCCAACCTGGAAACAGACCAGACAGGTAGGTTGAGGGCGTATGACATAGTTCTGGTTATATATATTTTTTCTCTCTCTCTCTAAGGTTAATCATGCAAATATTATGAGTTGTAGGTTGGACATGGTTTTGGAGAAAGCATTTCCAGGCATTACAAATGGTGAATAGTTTGAGAAAAACTTACCACATTGAATTGAAAATTCATTCAAGCAGCATTTTTTCTCCTGATATTCCACAATGAATTTTGGTTCATCTGGGAGACATGCTGTGTTGGTTCTCTGTGGAGATGCCTGCAGGCTACTGCGGGGTCACCATTATGCTGGGAAGGAACGCAAGCTCTAAGCGGTATGTGCTGCTCAGGGGACAGCCACCCTCATGGGCATCAGAGGTGATAGTCAGGAGTCCAGATAGCTTTTCTTGGAGGAGTGAAGGGTGTGAAAACCAACCTAAAGGCTTCTTGAAGATCATCTCTGAGCAAAACAGTGTTTGAAATCATGCTTCTAGACTAATTTATTACCTGTCACTTTGGAGGATAATGTGACGTTTTGCACATCAGAAAACTTTCACCCTTCTGTTAGCCAGCCTGAGGGTGATAATGACAACGGTGATGACAATGGTGACGATGAAGATGATGACAGTGACGATAATGATGACGATGATGATGATGACAATGATGATGATATTAATAATGGCTAGAAATGAGTGCTTACTCTGTGCCAGGTCCCTCACCAAGTATTTCCCAGTTAAACTTACCAACAATGATCTGAAATAAGTACAACTAGTCCCACAAATCAATAAGTTCTGAAATCTTATACCATATGCTCAGGGCACACGGCTGGAAAGAAATACAGCAGAGAAGGGTGTCTGGGGGGGCAGGGGGTAGGTGTCTTGTGGCCTTTCCTCATTCTGTGATGGTCTTTCTGTCACATCAGCAGTGCTTGCGATTCTTGTATGAAGGCTCAGTGCAAAGCCTTTACATCTGAAAAGCAAGTGACATTCAGACTCTCCCAGCTTTCCCAAACCTGACAGACCATTTAAGCTGTTGTCTCTATGGACTGAATTGTGTACTCCCTGAAAATCACATGTTGAAACCCTAACCCCCAAGAAGACTGGAATTAGGGGATGAGGCCTATACGGAGGTAATTAAGGTCATGAGCTCATAAGGGTGGGGCCCTGATTCCATAGGATTAGTGTCCTTAGGGTTCTTCCGCAAGTCAGAAACAGTCTCACCAGTAATCAAATCAGCTGTCACCTTGCTGTTGGACTTCTAGCCTCCAGAACTGTGAGACAAATCCCTGCTGCTTAAGCTGCCCAGCCTATTGTATTTTGTTAGGGCAGCCTACGCTGACTAATACAATGGTCTATAAAAACAAAGGAGGGACGATAAGAAAAGGATAAAAAAGAAAAAAAAAAAGAGAAATTAAGTCACTCATAAATACACAGAAAAAAACGATTGATGTTAGTGGCTGATGTAAGACCATGATCGAGGTCAGGGTTTAATTGATTTTGATGTTTAAAAGATTTAGTTGAGAAGGGACTGGTGGTTTGCCTCATTTTTACAATTATTATTATTTTTTTGTCATAGCTATATTAGGACAACCTAAGTTGGTAATACAATAAAGTTAGTTCAAAGCTTTCCATATATACATAAGCATTCTATTTAGTACTCTATTCCCAAACCATAATAATTCCATAATAATGCTTATAGGAGTGGCATTTAGATTAGTATATTATTCTCCACAGCACCCAAACAAAATTCACACCGTGCTTTTAACCGCCCATATTCGGGAATGTGATTTGTGTTTTCATCTTTCTGGGTGAAAAGTGTGTTGTAGACAGGAGTGTTGCATTTCTGGCAGCCTCATCTGGGGTCTGAGGTCACAGCAGTCTGCCAGCAGGAAGGGGACTATCAATATCTAGAGGGAAATTTTGCAAACTTCTTTTGCTTAATTAAAATAAATTTGGGGACA
>PVKE010013462.1:6909-36652 GCA_004027555.1 Craseonycteris thonglongyai | reverse complement strand
CCGAGGATCGAATCCCGGCTCCGGCCCAGGCAGGACCCACGTGCTGAACTGGGGAGTTCCCACAGTTCGGTTCTCTAACTGTCTCTGTCTCTGTCTCTCTCTCTATCTGTCAAAAAGTAAAATAGAAATAAATATGCACTGAAGACAAAAAGATAATTTCTCTCTATAAATGTGAAAAGATAAAAAAAAAAAAAAAATAAATAAAAAATAACTAAAATTTCCAAAACAAAAGAATTTAGTGGGAAGAACAGTATTGCTTTACATTTTTGAGATTCGCTGTAAATCTGACTAAAGACATGGCTGCTAGATTCTCATACGAGCTTCATTCAATCTGTTACAAAATATTATTTTGGTTGAAATACGTGGAAAAACTTCTGCTTCCATTGATAGTTGGAAAAGGAAGACATATTTTCAAAACCTTTTCAGGTAATTGGAGATATGCTTTGATACTGCACAAAAATTCAACGTGATAGTTTCGTAAAGGTTAGTTTTAATTTGGAAACTGAAATCAGACAATATGCTTTCTTTACTAAGTTACATTGAATCCCTAGGTCTGTCTTATACTTTGAATGGACCTTTTATAACATTATACATTGGCATTAGGAAATATAGATTGGCTGAGTTATTCAGAACTTCCAAATGTTAACAAATTTGCTAATTATACATTAGCAAAAAAATCCCATCCATTAATATCTTCACCAATCTCATCAGAAAATCTTTATGTATTAGAGAGTTGTCAATAGTGGTATATGTAAGTTTCAAAATGTAAAGTTTTCACTTGAAAGCTTATTATCACTGGCAACAAATACTGTCAGTCATTTTCTTTGAAGTGATATTTGAGAAAACATTGGCCAAACACCCAAGTCTGAAAATGTGGTTTGTTGGTCTGTTACTCTTTCATATTATAATGAAGTTTTATGAATAAAGCTGCTAATTCAGTTTCAACTCAAACAATTGCACAAGTGCTTTTTCTCTGAGCAATCATTGTACATCAGTAAGTAATAGATGTGCTTTATATGTACTATCCACTTTATCACACAGAATATTAAAAAGAGTTGTACCCATAGTTTGAAATTAATATAATTAATATTTTATACTGCTCCATCAAGGACATTCTCAAGTGAAACTAGTATTTTTTTTTTTTTTAATGTGAGCATGTGTGGTAAGAATATGACTCAAGGACAATTTGATGTCACTGCCTTGTTTTATGTCAGGCACCAAAGCTTTTACCCACCATTAGTTTTGTGCCATCGGTACAAATGTCAACATAGTGAATAAGGAAAATAATGTCTTAGTATCATTATGAAAATAGTTTTGACTTCACAGTCCTCTGAAAATATCTGAGACCATGTTATGAGAAATGATGCTCTACAATTTTTGTTTTGTTTTTGTTTATTTGTTTGTTTAAGATATATTTTACTTTTTGAGAGAAGGTAAGAGAGAGACAGACAGAGAGAGAGAGAGAAGTGGGGAGGGCCCAGAGCAGTCTCCATAGTTGTACATCATCAGTTGTGAGATAGTTTCATTCCACATGAGGGATGTGGGGCTGGGTGGGATGGAACAGAACTGGGGGCCTCCCTCATGGGAGGTAAGAATCCTCGCCACCATCCTGGTGGTTACAGGTGTGCTGCAGTTCAGCGTGTGGGTTTGCATAGGCCGGGCCCAGGACTCAATCCCCAGACCTCGCAGTTGCAAGGCAAGCACTCAGCCTGTTGAGCTATCCTGGCATCCCTGCTCTACAACTTCTACATCCTATCTTTATCCTGTAATTGTTACCACTGAAATTTTAACAAACCCATTAAACTTATGTTTTCTCTCAATATCAGGAATTAATTATCACCCGTTATTTTTGCTCTATGCAAAGCAAAATCTTCAGTGTACATTTTTTTTTAAAGATTTATTTTTATTGTTTTTGTCAGAGAGAGAGAGAGAGCGCGAGCTACAGAGACAGAGAGAAGGGGGAGGACCCCGAACAGTCTCCATAGTTGTACATCATTGGTTTTTCTACATAGTTGCATTCCACAGGTGGGCGTGAGGCTGCACAGGGCAGGAACTGGGCCGGGGTCTCGCCCCGGTGAGAACTGAAATGGGGGCACACCCCAGTTCAGCATATGGGTCCACACGGGCCAGGACCGGGATTCGATCCTCGGTCCCCAGGGCTGCAAAGTGAGCACTTAACCCACTGGTCCATCCCGGCTTCCCCCAGTGTACTTTTTAAGCAACTACTCTCCAGTCATCTCTCAGATATTTTATTCTAGTTTGGTATTATCTTTAAGAATCCTTTCTTGAGGATGCCGGGACAACTCAGCAGTTGAGCACTTGCCTCATAATTGCAAGGTCTTGGGTTTGATTCCTGGCCCTGGCCCGTGCAAACCCATATTCTGAACTGCGGTGCAACTGCTAACCACTGGGATGACCCAGTGGTGAAGGTTCTTGCCTCTCACATGGGAGGCCCCCAGTTTGGTCCCTGTCTCACGTGGTCCCACATCTACCTGTGTGAAATGGAACCATGTCACTATTGATATACAAGAATTCTTTCTTAGTGGTATAAATGTCATTTTCATGATCAGAAATTAATTACAATTAATTTAACTTTTTGGGGGGTTTATTTGATACTTTGATTGCTGTATCACTTATCTTCCTTACTCATGAATGTCTTTTTTCATTCTGAATTGAAGAGTAATTCTTTCCAAAGGGATATTTGTGTAGAATAGTTTTTGAATCCATTTATGACCAAACATGTCTTTCCTTAAATTTCCATCACACTAGTTGATGTTCTGCTGGGTTCAGAATTCCATGTTGAAATCTCCTCTCTCGTCTTGCCACATTTAGTGACACAGATGAGAACCTTTTGTTCTCAAGACTCAAGTGTTTCTTCAGCTGGAGGACATTTTCTTCCATTATTTCTTCGATTATTTATTTTGCCCTTTCATTCTTTTCATTGCTTTTTTTTCTGTAAGTCTTGTTTGTTGAACATTATATCTCTGAGTCTATTATGCAGACTTTTTAACTTTGTCCCTTAGTTTCTTTTTTTTTCTTTCCTACAAAAACTGGGAAAATTCCTTGCTTAGGTCTCTCAGAACATTACTTTTCTTTTTGTCTTTTCATTTCAACTCTCATACAAAATTTTATTTTTATTTCAGAAATCATGTATGTTCTTGTTTTGTGATTATTTCTTTTTCATAGTAGCCTGAACTTGCTTTGTAGAGGCAGTATCATTGCAACATTCTTTTCTGTATCCAACATTACTTATTTTCCTCATCAATAGGCTGTTTTGATCATCTTGAGGCTTCTCTTTCATGTTCCATTTCCTTAAATATCTGATGGTTGTTAGTTCTTCTATTAAAAATGAAGAGTTTGGTCGTCTTTCAGAGCTGACACAGTTGTTACAGTGGAGCTCACTGTAGAGCGGGCTGTTCTATGTGGAAAGAGTGGCCACAGGTGCTGAGGGTTCCTGGACGATTCCTTTGCATCTGTACAAGTGAGGTCCACGGGGCAGGGTGGGGGTTGGACCCACCGGGCAGTTTTCCTGTTGTTTTAAGCTAAAACTTTTTCTCTTGGTTTTCATGTGATAGTTTAAACTTACTATAGGCATTTTACCAAGTTATATCTCTCTCTCTGATCCTAGGGCCCCCAAAGGCCCACTCATTGTGTATTTAAGAAGTGAACACTAGCTAGCCGTCTCTTTGGGTACGCTGTACCAAAGGGTGACAGGCTTGGTAATAGTCCCTGAAGACTCTGAGTTAGAGTTTTCCAGGCTTGGTGGGAAAACTGCAGCTCACTTATGCATTAATCCCTCCTACACCAGAGCTGGGGTACGGTATATAGCCTTCTTGACTTTGCTTTCTCCTCTATTTCAGTCTCTTTTGCTTTCTAGCTTGTAGAATTGCACAAACTTTCTGTTTCCACGTTGGCTGTCTACATTATTACTTATCTCGTTTCAGGGAAATCTTTGAGAGAGAAGTACACACATGAAATGGTCTTGAGATAAAAATCTGTCCTACAGCCTCTTAAGAGGCATGTTTTTTTCTGCTAGAGATTTGAACATGAGAAATTTCTCTGAAGAACTGATTCTCTTTTTATTTTTTAAAGCTAATTTGGTTTAAAAATGATTCCTTTAAAAATTATATTTTTGATCAGTATCTACATATAATGTTTCCAGTATTTTTTAATTATTTAACTTATATTTCTATCATGTCAATTATATGACTTTTTTTTGACAGGACATTTCAAAAAGATGGCCACCAGCTATGCATAACTAAAGGTGAATAAGGAGGAGTTGCTACCTCTCGTCCTACACGATTTATTTGTTTCGCTTGAGATGATATATACCCTGCAGAATGTTCTAGGACCTCCGCATTCTATGAATAATCGGAACACATTGTCTTTAAGGAGTTTATAGACTTCTTTGCACAATTTCTCTAGAACTGTGCATTTAGAAATCTTTCCCCCCTGCATTGATCTCTTCTAGCCAGTCTGTTTTGCGGTTCTCTTTCCAAGTTACTTTTTCTTTTTTTCCTTGTTACAAAAATAGAGCATAGACAAGAGTAGGCAACAGAGAAGGATGCTTAATTGCTGAGTCTCTGGAATGCGGTCCTGGCCTATGCTGAGGGCTACGTGACCCTGGGCGAGTTACTTAGCACTTGACTCTCTGTGTAAAGGACATGTTTGCCATACCTGACTTTCAGGCTATTGTAAGGAATAAATGCATTAGCCCATGTCAGGGGCTTAGAACATTATCTGGCTTGTAGTAGGTGCTCAGTAAATATGTGTGACTTATATTATTGATGACTATTTGAAAATTAGAAAGGAACAAGTAAAAATTCAACTATAATCGCTGTAAACATTTAGGATTTTTATTTACACACACACACACAATCTTTTCATAGATTACAATCTTTACAAATTCTTTACATTTTTAAAATTCTTCTATTGTCTTCTTCCTTCCACTTTCCGTTTCTCCCGTAGTTGTTTTTACTGCTTGATGCTATGCCTTTTCCTACTGCTTGGAAGTTCTTAATATTCCCATACCTCTTGATCTCAGTTCTAGATTAATTACGTGTAATACGTGGACTAGGCTCATGCTTAAGGCAAAGCGGGGGCAGCAATGAGAGAGGGAGAGAGAGAGAAACATCATGCTTCAATTAGTGGGTCAGCATATTTTGCTATTAGTAGACTTAAAATGGAACTGTCATAATTTCTGTACATAATAGATTTTGTTGTATAGTTTATTATTTTAAAGTATGCATATTATGTGATGGAGGGCATCATAATATCTTTATTGAATTGATTTAACCCTCTCTTCCTCAAGTGTAACAGTCTTCAGCAGATAATCAGTATCACCGCAGGTTGGTGCATTCATTTCACTCCCCTTGAATTTTATATGGTATAGGCCAATAGCAAAGGGTTTGAGTCATCAAGGACAAGTGCTCAGTGTAGAATGTTCCTAATAAATTTCAGCCCTAGTTCTAACATGGAAGGTATCTGCTATCTCTTGTAATTTGCCTCTAGCAAGCACCAAAAGAAGAGATTACCGAAGGTAGCCAGCGTGAAATAACTAACATTGTTGGCATTTACATTGTGACCCTGGCTAGGATGATTGGTTCATTAGTTTCTATTTGAAATTCTTATTCTATAGAAGAGAAAATGCCAAGAGTCCAAAGGAAATAATAATTGTCACTTCTTGAAACTTTGCTCTTGTGTTTAGTTTCTGAGTATGTCTTTGTTTTGTTTTGTTTTGCTGGAAAGCTGAAGTAATTATGTGTCAGTAATCAGCTACAGTAGATCAGCTACAACAAATTGAAGTGGATGAAGACTAAGCCCCAAGTATTGAACACTCAGAGTATAAAATAAGATGTCCTATTAATTTGAGATATTTGATTTGAAATATAAGATATTTGTTTAAAAAACATAAGATATTCTATTTGGAGAATGGAATTCATACCATCTCAAGATAAAAGGCTGTGTGTATTTGTATGGCAGAGAGAGAGAGATAGAAAAAGAGATAGAGGTGGGGGGAGATAGAGAGAGAGAGAGAGAATGAGATGGAGAAGGAGGAGGCTGAGGTGGAGGACATAGCATGAAATCTTAAGAATGATACAAAAGATTCACTTTTTAAAGAGATGGAAGTGGCTTGTCTTGGGTAGAAAAAACTTTTTTCCTTAACTCACGTCAATGTTAGGAATAATGGACAAGAGGTGGGATAGAGTCATGCGTATCAGAAGTTCGCTGGTTGAATTTTAGCCTTCACCTTGTTTTGCCTCTGGTCTGCTGCAAATGTGCTTGGTGTCTTAGTGTGCTGTAGCTCATATTTAAGGAGAGTAGCAGAATGAATAATCTTTTATTTAATTTGAAGGCAAGAATTGGGAGATGAGAGAGTTTAAATAAGATTAATGCTTGTTATATTAAATGTAAAATTATGCTTCCTAAAATTAAGACAACTTGCATTTGAATACCATGTTTTTTAGCTCACAATCAACTTTATAAATGTGCTATAAATTGATTTTATCAAAACATAAAAATTATAGTCCCCCATTCCCATCATAGTACTTGAAACCTCAACTTGTACTGAGCTTCTCAAAGAACTTTTATTCACTCATTCAACAAATGTTTCTGAGCATGAATGTTGGATATTGAATATCACATATGTGGAAGGCACAGTTTAAAGTGTTTGTGATATCTATGAACAAAACCAAGAATCCAGCTCTTGTGGAATGCACATTCTTATGGGGGGTAGACAAGCAATGAATACTGAACATAATAAATAAGAAAGCTACAGAGAATGTTAGAAGATGGTGACTACTAGGGAGGAAAGAAAGAATAGAGAATTGGATGATGGAGCTAGAAAGTTCTAGAGCAGGGGTATCCAACCTTTTGGCTTCTGTGGTCTACATTGGAAGAAGAAGAATTGTCTTGGACCATACATAAAATACATCAATACTAATGATAGCTGGTGAGCTAAAAAAAAAGGTCACAAAAAAAAAACCTCACATGTTTTAAGAATGTTTATGAATGTTGGGCTGCATTCAAAGCCATCTGGGACCACATGAGGCCTGTGGGCCACAGGTTGAACAAGCTTGTTCTAGAGGGATTGGAAACTTGAGAGTGGATGGAGGCAGGTCACTGCCTTAATTAGGGTGGCCAGGATAAGTCTCATTGTGGTGAGATTTGACTTGGAGGAGATAAGAGTTAGCCTTGTGTATTTGGGGGAAGAACATTCCAAGAAGATGAAATGGCTGGAGCCAAGGCCCTAAGGTGGAGACATGGTGACCATTGTAGAAAGATTAGAATGAATAGCAAGGAGACTATCAGGAGAGAAGGTTGAAGAAGTAAGGGAGGTGAGATCCTGTAGGGCCTGCCTGGTAGACCATTGGGAGAATCTTGACCTCTATTCTAAGGAACATGGGGATTGAACATAGAGTGAGTGACATGATCTGATTTATGTTCTAATGGGATTTCTCTAGATGCTGTTTTGTTCATAATAGACTGTAGGGGAGAGGGGGCAATGGTAAAAGCAGGAAGACTTATTAGGAGACTGTTATCTATTGTGTAACTTATTATTCTAAAACTTAGTGGCTAAATCAGCAAATATTTATTATCTCACAGTTTCTCCTGGTCAGGAATCTCAGAGCAGCTTAGCTGATTGGTTCTGGCTTAGGGTCTCTCATAAGGTTGTAGTTAAGTTCTCTTTTGCAGCTATTAACAGATTTAAGCCTTGACTGTGAAGAATCTACTAAGCTCACTCATGTGGTTGGTTGTTGGCAGTCCTCAGTTTCTCCTTAGCTGTTGATCAAGGCTTAAGTTTCTCCACACTATGTCAGCTTGCTTTCCTTGGAGCAAGAGATGATGTGAGGGGAGGGAAGAAAGATTGACCGAGATGGAAGCTACAGACTTTTATTAGCTCTTTCTGGAAGTGCTGTATTAACACTTTTGCCATGTGCTTTGTTCATATAAGGCAATTCTGCTATAATGTAGGAGGGAAAACTCGAGGAGGTAAGGATTATTGGGAGCCTCCTAGGACAGAGCTGAGATTAAAACTATGATTTATTCAACTCCCAACCCACCCACCCCCCAGATTAAGACCAACAACAACAACAACAACAACAAAGGCAAAATAAACAAAACTAAACTAAAAAACAAAAACCGATATCCTCCTAGAAATTATGAAAGAAACAGTGAGAATGGATTGAAAGCGATAATTTGTGTGGACACTTCACTGTCCTCTTTTTTGTTTTGTGGTCCCAAATGAAATGGATTTACGCCTGGACTTTTTTGACTATTACTACTCATATTTTTAGGAGTTGAAGACATTGTGTGCTAACTTTTATACACTTCTTTCCAGCAAAGCATTAGACTCATTAATGCTCAGGGGCGGGGGTGGCAGGTTGTCTCTGGCAGAGTGATCAGGAGTTTTGCTTGACTTGACTGCTCCACCTTTCACTACTAAAGCTGATGACTCATCTCTCAACCATTCTCCCTACAGCCACAAAATGAAGTAGTGGATTAAAGAAAAAAAAGTTGTATATGTGATCTAACAGCTTTAATCTTGCTGTGAATCTAGAACTTTTCTCCAAAGAAGGACCAGCAATCAGGTTTATACAAGTAGTTGCTGTTTACAGCCCTGTGTTTGAGGTGACCCAGAACCTAACATACCTAAAGCTACATAAAGGATATTTTAAAAGTTGACCACAACAGAATTAGAACTGCCGTAACAAAAGAACAATGATGAAATCAATTTCAGAAAGTGTACCAAACTATGGTAAAAGGTGCTTTATGAAACTCCTCTTTTCTTTTATTTACTTTATTTATATTTTTTAAACAAGTAACATTTTGCTCAGTGTACACAGAAGAGATTATTTTGTTTTTATAAAACCAAGTTTTGTTTAACAGTGCTTTGTACCAAAGAGATTATAATCTCTGGAGAAAAGAATCTGAAGTTATTACAAAGTTAAAGAGCATAAAAGGCTCCTTTGGCCATCAAAAATATTAAAAGAAATGACAAAGTTGTGCTTTTCCAGAGTATTTCTTTGCATCCATCATGTAAGGGTTCATCAGCCAATTCATCATAAGGGAAAGGCTAATGAATATGAATTTATGAGGGAACATTTGTGCTGGGAACAGATAATATCAGCAATTCAGGAAGCTCAACAGGAGGGAGTAGGGACTTTAAGAAGGAAGACTCAAGGAAAAATCTCTCCAGTGAATCAGGACACTACTTAGTGTAAATCAAGAGTTGGCTCTTATCCTTAAGCCTGGCACTTCCTGCTACACTCTTGGAAATCAGCCAGAGTTCTAATTAACACTGCCTCCCCCAGCAATATGTGCTTCTCTGAGACATTAAAGAGAATAAAGTCCTCATCTTTTTTGTTTTCTTTTTTCTTTTTCTATTTGAGAGAAGGTGAGAGAGAGAAAGAGAGAGAAGAGGGCCCAGAGCAGTCTCCAGAGTTGTACACCATTAGTTGTGACATGGTTTCATTCCACACAGGTGCATGTGGGGCCATGTGGGGTGGGAGCTGCACCAGGGGCCTCCTGCATGAGAGGTGAGAACCTTCACCATCCTGGCGGTTACTAGTTGTGCTGTAGTTCAGCATATGGGGTTTGCATGGGCCAGGACCAGGAATCGAACCCTGGACCTTGCAAATGCAAGGCAAACACTCAACGGCTGAGCTAGTCCAGCATCCCCCATTCATCTTTTTTTTAAGGTTTACTTTTATTGTTTTTTGACAGAAAGAGAGACAGACAGAGAGAGACAGAGAGAAGTGGGGGGGGGGGGCCCAGAGCAGTCTCCATAGTTGACAGCATTAGTTTTCCATATAGTTTCACTTCACAGGTGGGCGCGGGGCTGCGCAGGGCAGGAACTGGGCCGGGAGCCTCCCGCATAGGCCCGGCAAGAACTGAACTGGGGGCACACCCCAGCTCAGCATGTGGGTCCGCATGGGCCGGGGCTGGGATTCAATCCTTGGACTCTGGGGCTGCAAAGCAAGCGCTCAACCTGCTGAACCATCCCAGCTTTCCTCCCCCACTCCCCATTCATCTTAAAAAATATTTTTCACGTCTTCTCATTTTAACATTGATGAGCACATTCCTACCTCCTTCAAGTCTTTGTAGAAACTTTGGTTCCGCCTTGATCCTCTGATAGGTTAATCTGTTCTCATGTGCCCTCCCAACACTATCCATTTCCCTCTCTTACATTCATTGCCCTGTGGTACTCTCTCTGCCCCACTGGAGTACAAACTACGTGGGCTACCAGACAGCACCTCTCTCATTCGCATGTATCCTCAACAGCTAGCATGGTGTCTGGTACCTACTGGACTCTCAAATATTTATGGAATGTTGCTAAGTGAAAATCTTTATTTTCCCTTTAATTAATGGTTATCTTTAGCAATGTTAAATTATAATCAACTTACACAAAACTGGTATACTCATAAACATTATAGGAACTTAGCATTGTGCAATGAATAGTAATACCTGTTATTTGTCTGGCATGGCAATTTATAGAACTCTATTTTATCCATTATTTTATTGATTGTCGTCATCACATTGTGAGTTAAGAAGGGTGGGCATTGCTATTCTTACTGAAGTCAAAATACACAAACTGCAGCGTCGTTTCCCACCACTGGAAGTGGCGAGCACGGCCACACCTCCAGGGCCTGTACTCCCAAAACACCACACTGCCTCATGGTTAGTAAGCCCTTCCACCAGCGTTTTTCTCATGTACTTCCAGACACTTGATTATACCCTTTAGTTCAACTCATTGTAATTGAGGCAGCATTCTCTCTTTCTTCCTGATCAGTTCTACTAAGCCATTGGCACAGAGTTCAAATCCAGGACCCGGAGATCATGTACAGCATAGTCTAGAATTCCAGCCTACTGATTGTAAATTTCTTGCCCCCATTCCCAAATACAGGGTCTGGCAGGAGTCACACCCTTTTCATGAGCTCATAATCTATACCAAATCTCTTATTACAAAATCATAAGCATGTATATTTTGCTATACTACTTAAAAAAGGGCGTGACTTCTGCCAGACCCTGTATATTTTACCAGTGTCATTGTCATTTTCTGACCTTACACTCTGGTGGCACCTAACGGACCCTTGTATTGAGGGTTCACACCAGTCCCCCATCACAAAGCGAGCTGAGAGACTATCTACCATTGGAAGGTCCTGTAAGAATACCATCAAAAAGGGGCCTCTTTTGGAATGGAATGACTACTGGAGGCCCTTGGTGGCTGAATTTCCACTGATTGCTGTAGGTGTTGCCTTCACCATTCCTGTCACTTGTCCACGTCATGTTACTGTGAGTGGATTTTATTGAAGGACAATGTCTCATTGCTTTAGTTTGTTTCCATTTCAATGAACAGGTGAAATAGGGCTAGAAGATTAGTGCTAAAGCCTCTCCAGGCTTCCTTGGCAGCTGGGGTCCTGACCTGACAGCCATCAAGGACTGTCACGGGCTTTGGAGGTTTGAGTCATCACGTCCTCCTTAAGGAATTGCCTCAGTTGTCAATTGCTGATTTACCCATTTGGTTTGGTTAGGATTAATAAATGATTGCTCTAGCCCCTTTCTGTCAATTCCCACTGAAACCTCTACTAAAAAGTCTCCATGATGACTTTTATAACTTGTAGCTTCTGTGTCATTCAAACATATATGCAAGGTCTGTCAGGAAAAAAAATCCAGCCACTGCCAGTATAATGAGAATGGTTACATGGTTGGATACTTCTGGACAGCCCTTGTATATAGTAGGATCCTGTGGCAACACTGGGTTTAAAGATGTATTTTATTGTTAGAGAGAGAGAGAGAAGCGAGTGAGCGAGCAAGAGAGAGAGAGAAAGAGAGAGAGAGAGAGAGAAAAGGGGAAGGGCTGAGAACAGTCTCCATAGTTGTATATCATTAGTTTTGACATAGTTTCATTCCACACAGGTGAATGTGGGGCCACTCATGGTGGGAACTGAACTGGGGGCCTCCCACATGAGAGGCGAGAACCTTCACCGCTGAGCCATCTCAGCAGTTACCAGTTGTACCACAGTTCAGTGTATGGGGTTGCATGGGCCAGGGTTGGGAATTGAATCCCAGACCTCATGATTGTGAGGCAGATGCTCAGCCTTTGAGCTATCCCAGCACCTCTTATATTGCCTTTTTAAATTAAGAGACTTTTGGATTGGCCTAATTTACTAGGCTGTGTATATCAAACTCGATAATTTTTAATAATCGTTAATGTATGATTACATTTAATGTATTGCACAGGTTTATAATTAGGACTCAGAGATAGATGAAACCTACTTCCCCACAGGGTTTAATTCTAATATTCATTAATGAAGAATAATAAAATAAAATGATTTGGCTCCTAGAAGGATTGGATATGGAAAACCAAGTATGAAGGGGACCAACTTAACACTACTTCTACAACCTTTTAAAGGGCTTTATTACTTCTCTTAGACTGTGAAAAAATAAATCAGTGACTTTATTAATGCAATGTGGCAATCATTTTAGTGTTAATCTTCCCTTGTCCTCTGTTCTGGGGAAGAACACATGAACCGGATTGTGTGTATATTACTAAGGGATTAGGAACATTTCTCTGATGATGCTTCTCACATATCTCTTGCTTTCCCAGTAATAAACGACTAGTGGCCTTAGTGCCCATGCCCAGTGACCCTCCATTCAATACCCGAAGAGCCTACACCAGTGAGGATGAAGCCTGGAAGTCATATCTGGAGAATCCCCTGACGGCGGCCACCAAGGCGATGATGAGCATTAATGGTGATGAGGACAGTGCTGCTGCCCTTGGCCTGCTGTACGACTACTACAAGGTAGACCTGCAGCTCACCTCCCCGTCTTTCTGTGACCCCCACCCCCACCCCACGCCTCCCCTTGGTGGCTGGAAGAGGGGATAGATTCTTTATCTCAGGCCAGGGAAGAGTAGTATTTCCTTTCTCCCTGTATAATTCAGCCTCTTCCTGGGCTCATTGCCTCCTCGCTATCCCACTGATGAAGCATAACTTGAGCACCCACCCAGAGGACGTTTTCATTCGTGATAATTATTTCTGCGCTTTCTGTGCAGATGCATGCATGTTAGCGACATGTAAGTTCTACTTCATGTCATCTTGCGAATACAGGCCTGCTGCCAGTTTTACTTTATGATTGTTATTTTTAGTGAATAAAGAATGTTAGATTGTGTTGCTGAACCATAGTTTAGTCATTGCTCAGTTGTTCAGCATTTAAGTTGCTTTTAGATTTCTGTTTTAAGAAACATTCAGGGTTTCCAGACATTTCAATTTTATATGGAATAAATATTCTAATGATTGCTTTGAGGGTAGACTTTTACAGCAATTCCAAAACCTAATGTTACAGCCCTACTTGTCTCCGTTTGTTTTTATGAGTACTAAATATTTTGAAAAACCTTTAAAATAAAATGAATGTAATTCACATATATTACAAAAGTACCTACCATACAGTATCTTCAAAATAGGAGTACTTAAGGAAATCAAGCAACAAACTATGGTCTGTCTCAACTATAACGGACTATATCTGGTATAACCTGCTCCCCTAGCACCTGTGAAATGTAACACGTCAACAAGTATTTACTGAATGAGGAGATTTATTGCCTGCTTTGGTTGTAAACACCTTTGGCTTATGCTGGAAATTGGTACCTAATGAGATTGGCAGTGCTTTTTTGCTGGTTGGGCACAGTGAACTCTTAAGAACTAAATCCCCACCTCCTTTCTCTCCATCATGAGAAAAATCAATGAAGAGGAACAATTTTCCTTTTCATAAACTTCCGTCTTGGTTTTTTAATTTCCTTGCTGCTTCCTACTTTCTGTTTCCTTCCAGCAGTCTCCATTTTTGCAAGTTGTGTTGTTCCTTGTCTCTCTCCTAAACCAGTTTTTATGCTTTCCAAAGATCTCCCGCCATCACCAACTTGGGCCCCTGCCCTCAGGCCTACTCTTTCTCCAGAGTTCTCTACAATTACTCAGTCCCTTTTTCAGCTTCTTCCCATTTTCCCCATTAAAGCACACTGGAGAGCTCCCTCTGTGGGAAGATGAATGAAAGCCAAGCTGGCCTTACTAAGGTATGAGTAACTGAAAGGTCAGCCCATGCAGAGCATATTAAATGAGAATACTATTTATTCAATTAAACAGATTTTTTATTATCATAAAGTGTTAGAGAAAGATATAAAGGCCAGTTCACTGATATCTTTGCCTGTCTACACTGAATTTTTCCCTCTTGTGATGGTGTAAAACCCCCAACATGGCTCCTGGCATAGCAAGAAGGGACTTGAACTTTGGGACACTTGAGTTCTAGATGCAATGATGTTTTAGGCAGAGACATGCCATGGAAGTGGGGCAATTTCCTCCGGTGACCAGGGAGTAGCACCTGGAGACCTGAGCTTGACATACGAAGATGGTTTCATGGTGGCCTTGCTTTCTCCTTGTCTTTGTGGTGGTTTTATTTTTTTAATCCTTTTCTGACTTACAAGCTCATTTGAAAAATACAAGGGTAATGCTACATGTTTTGGAGTGAACATTTTCATGATTTACTGAGGATGGTACAGAAGCACGGAACTTCAATGAGATCACCACAGACTGGGTGTCTTAAACAACAGAAATGTATTTTCTCACACATCTGGAGGCTGGAGTCTGAGGTCAGGCGGCTGGTAGGGTTGGGTTCTGGTGAGACCTCTCCTCCTCACTTGCAGATTGCTATCTTCTTGCTGTGTCTTCACATGACCTTGTGTGTGTATTTGCGTGTATGCCTGATGTCTTTTTCTCTTCTTGTAAGAACAGTCCTGCTGAATTAGGGCCCCACTCTTAGGGTCTCATTTAACTTAATTACTTTCTTAAAGACCTTCTCTCCAAATCCTTACAGTGGAGATTAGGGCTTCAACACATGAACTTTGGGGTCACATAATTCCGTCTATAACACTCCACCATTAAAAAATTCCTTTTTTAATTCAAATGGGTTTAATTTTTTTAAGTATACATTTGAAGCTACTTAGATAATATCTATTATAAAAATAACCAAAGAGCTAGAATATTTCATAATTTAGGTGCTCAGATACTAACCGTTCTCTATCCAGTTTAAGCTATGAATGCTTACCGATAACAGTTCTAAATTCAAGTGTGACCTTTTGATGAATTTTGGTTGTGATAGTAAAACATGATAGATTTCATTACTTAGCTACTTTTAAAAGTGCTAGAAACCTGTTTGTTGGCTTGTCTATCGATAAAGCCAGTCAGCCAGGCAGGCATCCATCCATCCATCCATCCATCCATCCCACAGATATTCACTAATTAGCTGTGACTTTCCAACAATGGTAATAGCTATTATGGGGTGGAATGGATATCCAAAGACAGATGGGACCCAATTCAACACCTCAGAGAGGTCACAGTCCGGGACCCTTATAGTCCTATACACCTAAAACCACACTGTGTGGCTGTAAGTGCTGTAAGAACTATGTGCTCCTGGAGCAGTGAGGGAAATATGACCCTTTCCTAGAGAGTTTAGGTTTTACAGAGGAAGCAATGCCTACTCTCCTGGGAGGCAGAGGAGGGTTTGTCAGGTGGACAGATGAAGGGAGAGCATGCCAGGCAAAGGGAATAGGAGATGAGAAAACATGAAGTCTAATTTCATGTTGCTTTCAGTGGAATCCAAGTACCATATTTTTCTGTGTAGAAAATGCTCCCATTTATAAGACAACCCCTACTTGTCTAACCCAACATTAAGAAATCCATACACAGGTTACTTCCACGTATAAAAAGATCCCTAATTTTTGGTCTAACAACTTTAGACAAAAGTGTCATACACAGAAAAATACAGCAACCAGTCTTGCTGACCTGTGGGATATGACTGAAAGGGATGGGCAGTAAAAACTGGTCAGGAAAGCAGATCTCTCTGGAGGACACCAGGCTGCTAGGCGGGGCATTATTCTCTCAAAAAGGTGTCCTGGGCTAGGCATATAGCCTTGCTTTTTTATTTAATAACTATTCATAAGCTGTTGAAATTTTTTCAGAACAGCTTTTTACTTTAAGTTCATATGAAACTTCAGGAAAGCTTAAAGAAGACAATGAAATTTCCTATAATTCTTCTATCATGCTATCTGGCATCTTTTCCTCCAATGCTGAAGGATTTGGAATGTAGGTCTGGTAGATTAGAGCAGTGATCTACACATATTACAGCAGTAGCAGCAACGAGGTGGGTTAGGGGCACAGAATCCAGTGAGCAGGCCATTGCAATACTTTAGATAAAAAATGATGAAGACCTGAAGTAAGCATGGTGGTAGGGGTTTCATGGGTTAGCATTTGTGAAGTTCTACTCCCTAATTCAGCCACCAAAATAAACACTAGAGACAAAGCATTATGTTCAGGAGATCATTAAGTATTTATTTGAATAAAAGCTGACAACTAACTGGTGTGTATGTGTGTGTGTGTGTCTGTGTGTGAACTAGAATCAAGATGTATAAGATGATTCCCAGATTTCCCAAGGTAGGGAGTACAGAAGAAAGGCTTTGGGGAGAAAGATAATTGTATGTTGAGTTTGATGTGCTTATAGAATCCAGGATAGACAGTAATGTGAGTCTAGACTTGAGAGAGGGAGTTAAGTTTGGAGGTCTCAATTTCTCTGTGGAGGACAGCCTTTGGGAGGCTAAAGGTAAACATGGTTTAGATCTCTCCCGATGGAAGCAGATCCAAAGGTTAATACAGTAGACTCTCAGTTGACTGGCACCCATGGGGATTGGTAGATACTGGATAAGTCTAAGTAGATTCTTCTTTACCAAGAATTCAAGCAACCGATACTTGAGATTTGGCCAGTTGCCCCAGTTCTGGTTAATGGAATGTCTACTGTAATGACCTTTGTTGCATAGTGCACAATGCTGGAGTCTGGGAAGTAAGCTCAGAGTGTTCATCTGTGCATCTTGGCAACAGCCACACTCACTCCCATAAGTCTTTCAGAGTTGCTAACATGTTTTAGTGTTTGGAATCCCTATTTCTTTGACTTCCTGGGTTCTGCCTTTTCTAGCACATTTTGGTTGATTTATTTATTCTTTCAACAAGTCTTTAGTGAAGGCCTGCTACAGTCCAGGCACTTGGGACATCACCATGCACAAAGTGGACATTCATGGAGGCTGTAGTCTAATCTCAGATAGGGGCATTTACATGGGACTTGAGGTATGCTCATGAATTAGCCTGGAGAAGGCATAGACTGGAGCAGGGGCGTGGGGTCTGTTCCAGGCAGAGAGGACGTTGTGTGCTGGTTCTGCTTTGAGAAGGAGCGTTGCATGGTCAGAGATACAGTATGGCTGAATGCATCAGTGTTGGGGCTGCCCAGCTTGAGGCAGGGGACTATTTTGGAGGCCATGTTCCTGAGAAGAATGGGAAGCACTGAAGAGTTTTAAGTAAGAGCATAATGGGACCATTCTTGCATTTTTAAAATCACTCTGGATCTTCTTAATGAACGCAGAATGGATTTGCAGGGACTAAGGAAGGCTAGACTGTGAAGAGGCTGATGCAGCAGACCAGCGAGTGATGCTCGAGGCTGAACCAGGATACAGGCATCCTAGGGGAAGTGGGTGCATAGGAGTCACGTGGGATTTAATGTAATGCCTTTAAATCTCATTCATTTTATATAGCATTATCAAAATTTTATTTTTAAGGCTGAATAGTATTCCATTTTTTGTGTGTAGCTCTATATTCATCCATCCATCCATCCACCCATCCTATATTTTATTTATCCATTCCTCTGTAGATGGACATTTGGATTGTTTTCACATTTTGGCTATTTGTGAATAATGCTGCTATGGACCTGGGTGTGCTGGTCATTGACATTCTTTTAAAAAGATTTATTTATTTTTTATTGTTTTTGAGAGAGAAGGAGAAGGGGGAGGGCCCAGAGCAGTCTCCATAGTTGTACATTGGTTTTTTTTCAATATAGTTTCATTCCACAGGTGGGTGTGGGGCTGCCCAGGCAGGAACCAGGCTGGAGGCCTCCTGTATGGGAGGTGTGCCCCTGTGAGCTGGGGGCCAAACCAGGGGCCTCCCACATGGGAAGCTCGCCCAAGGTGGGTAATGGAGGGCCAGCTGCAACAGCTGCTGCTCCCTCATTGAACTCTGCAGAGTAGAGGGTCAGTCCCGGCTTCCTAACAGGATGCTTGTAACTCCAGAAGTTTTCTGTCTGCTGCAGGGCACAGGTGTTTAGATTCATCCTCCATTCATTGTGTTCCTTCCCACCACCTACTCCCAAGGTGGGGAGGGCTCAGGAGTTGCTCAGGTCTGGGGACAGCGGCCTGTGTCAGCTTGGCATGGCAGAATCATGACTGTTGTGGCCCTCTGTTTAGCATGACCCCTTGTGTCTGGTCCACCGTCATGGCCACCTACTTAACCTTTAACCGTCTTCTGGCTATGGCATATCTGTCACCTTCTCCTGGAGAACATTCCATTTCGGTTCCTGTGCTTGTGCTGATGTCTGGCTCAGCACTTGGCCATGGCTGCATCTGTGTAAGTCTGACTGATGGTTTCTGATGTTTCCAGGTTCCCCGAGACAAGAGGCTGCTGTCTGTGAGCAAAGCAAGTGACAACCAAGAAGACCAGGACAAAAGGTACAGTGTTATTTATGTACAGGAATATGCCTGGCCCCCCGAATAACACTTGAAGTATGTCTTTTGAAAGCAACAGTGTTACATTCTAATTTTTGTTTATGAGAGGAGATGAGGTCAAGAAGCGTAGCCTCCTTTCTCTGTCCTTTGGAATCTGGACCCAAACTGGATCTCTTAGTAGGGGGAGCAAATTACGTTTTTTGGTTGTGCATACAAGGTCTCACCAGCAGCCTCTCAATCTACCACACTTCCAAGAAGACTGAGAACCCCACAGTTAGGTGATGCACTGGCAAGATAGTCCCCTGCTGGCGTGAACTCTTCTGTCAGTGCCATGCCTGCGTAACTGTGATCAGGCCCTTGATGGGATGAGACACATGAAGCTTTTGATGAGGGGAGAGGATGGAGGCAGGGCTATTTCTTAGCCCAAAGAGGCGGCCCTAGGTAGCAGCCAACACGATCAGGATGCAGGGACAGGAAAGATGTGATTATAGGAGATCATTATGTAACACCCCTTCCTGCAATCCTGAAATAAGAACTAACTGGAAAACACGACGTAAGATCAGACAGATTGAAATTAAAAGGGAAAAAAAAAATCAGTTTTTTATTTCTGATGAAACCAATCCGAGAATGTGATTTTGAATCCACAATTTGTAATGTATCAGTCCTATCTTAAATATGCTTCCTTACTCATTTAGCCCCAGGCAGGACTTTAGGCTTCCCTGAAGGGACAGGCCATGTGGGTGTGACATGCAGGCATGACTGAAGTGTCCCCACTCTTTGGCCAAGATGATCCAGACATAAAGAGGAAACCAAAAGGGATAGAAGCACCTTACTCAGCTACTTCTCCCAAACTCGCCAACCAAATACATCTCTTCTCTTACAGAGGGATGGAGATGCCACAGTGTTTTTCTACTGCAGGGTTGTTGTTGTTGTTTTTCTTTTTTACATGGAAATACATGTATGAACCCAAAGAAATGAAATCCCCTGCTAAGCACTTAAGTCAGAATCTTGCCTGCCCTTGATAGGACCTGCTTGTGACTTTATGGTCTTCTTATATGACTCGTATTGGGGTCACCCCACCAACCAGCAGCTCTGGGCTGTGTCTCACCCAAGGTACACCCCAGCAGAGGATGTAGGACTTCTGCATCTGATTTGCAGTTCCACAGGGATCCCCCATGCTGCCCCGGGGCCCTGGACCCTAACTGGTAGCAATGATGACAAGGAGGAAGAAGCTGACACTGTTCAGGCCCTGTAACTTTTCTTCTAATGACAGTAGACTCTCAGTTAACTGGAACTCAAGCAACGGGCAAAACTCTGAAGCAATCAGCACAAAAATCTCAGTTACTTGAGAGTGCTGGGTACATTTATCTGGCATTTACCAATCTTCATGGTTGCTGGTTAACTGAGAGTCTACTGTAGCTAGTATTCATTAAGCTAAGCATATGCTGTCTGCTAAGTCCTATACCAGCAATCATAGAGTGGTCAGGGAAAAACAAATCTAAGTTGTGTATTCTGTCTGCATCATAATAGACAAAGGAAGCCATGTTTTCTTAAAGCATCTTTTAGAACACCATTAAAGAGTGACAGCTGCTCACTCTATTTTAATGGTTATTTTTGTGATTTCAGTGGAGCATCTTTTTAAAAAGCCAACACTGAGGTATATGAGGGCTGTCCCCAAAGTATCCAACCCTGTAACTGGTCTTCTTACATTGACAAAGGCTGGATTTTTTTCCAGACAGCCCTCATATATAAAACCACTTTGTATAGACTAATTATGACTTAGTCAAGTCTGATTCAATGTAATTTGGAAGTATATCATTTGCTGTGCAGTATGTTCATGAATTAAGGTGCCATGTGCTAACATGATATTACAACTGTTTGAATACAGAAGTTGCTACTTTGAAAAATGGAATCTCAATGATATAATCCAAAAATTTTTTGAAAAGTATATTTAATGCACTATTCTTAGCATTGCATTTTTTCTCGTGTTATAATGTTTGGTTCAATTTTAAATTCTATTGCAGGTGAGTCCATATCTCACAGTTCTTACTTTGTTCGAATCATTCATTTTTTGAATGTCTTTCTGATGTTCTCTGGCATCAACTTCAAAAGCCAATGCTGTCCTACAGAGACATAGTCACATGTTAGAGCCTGGGGCTGAGTCTGTTATTTCCTTGTCATGTGGTAATAATGCATCGACTAGATTGATACAACTTTTAGTTTGCTCATTTGTTTATTTGTAAGAACACCCCAAGTCTTTTGATTTGTATTTCTTATTTAGAATTCAGGTGTTTTGCATGAATTAAAGAATTAAGAAATTTGGACTAACCTGGATTCTCACAAACTTTGACTGTTTTGGCCAAGCCAATAAGACTGTGCTTTGTGCAAAGCCCAGAGGCGTGGAAACTGGGTAATTGCTTTGCTTGCTAATCAATGTAGACTAACTCTCTACACCCAACTTGCAGGACATTATCCACAAGTAGTAATAATTAATGCTCCACAAAAGGGTCTGGGGTAAAAGGAGTTTCAGAAGTTCTGGGTTACAGTTAAACAGGTGAGGGAACACCTTGGCGGCCTATACCCTATTCATGATGTTTGTAACCCACCAGGGTGGTCTGGTGAGGGCAATGGTTTTTTGTTTTCTTTTGTTTTAATACTGATTTTATCATGGACTTCTTTCTTTGAGGAACATCTATTAACATTCCATGCAAGGTTCTAAATCATGGGGTTTAGGAAACGCTGATATAAATGGGTGGTCCGGGTTTTGGCACCCTCCAGCCAACTGGATTCACATTAAACATAGTTTCTAAATTTTCACTGTGTCTTATATACAGATTCACTGATTGATTTGGCCATGAAAGCAGGTTATTACTTAAAGCCAGAATGTTTGTAGACTTGCGATTTTATTCTTTAAAGGATTATTTTCTAGAATGATTTCTACAGATAGGTGACAGACTCAGAGAAGTTTAGGTATTTTTCTGTTGGCTTTATTCATGTGGAGTCATTTTTTCCCTCAAGCTTCACTTTGAAGTTTTATCTGAAAAAGAATCAAAGTTGAAATGCCAAGTTCTGCTTGAGAATTAGGCAAGCTCAGAGGCTAATGGACTTCCTTTATAGAGAGAAGCCAGGAGAGCTTGATTCTTGGAAGAACCAATATTATTAGAATAATTCTCTCCATGAGAGATGTTGGTAAGTCCTAAAAAAAATGTGCTAATTTAAAAACACCAGACATTGGAGACAGGCTCCATGTAAAACAGTTATTTTCTCTCTATATCAATCCATAAATAAGTGAGTGGTGGCCTCAAATTTTACTGACCCTAGGGACTTTGCTAATAAAATCATTTTGCTATCAACAGTAATCTTCCATTAATGAGCCCCTCTTTGTGTCTGCTCTTTCCCAGAATTCCTTATTATAAATGAAATATTTTATCCTAGCCTGACAAGAATTAATTTTCTAAATCCTCTTCTTTGTTTTTGTACCAACCAGGAGGTCTGAGCTCTGAGAGAGCTTGTTTTACATAAGCCCAGTAACACCTCTTCGTTAAGCACACACAACCCCAAGTAATTCAATGCTAAGAATATCAGAAAGCTCATGTTCTTTCCCAATGTAGTGAAAATATTTTAATGATAAATTCTCATTGTCTTATTTTTCTTACAATTTCTATGTTTTGAATTTAGCCCACAGAACAGTGAAAGCTATCCTTTTCAGTCTTCAAATTCGTATGTTAGTTCCCCTGCTTGCCTTCTTACAAAATATTTTTTAAAAATTTTCTTTTGAAAGTTTTTAAACATATACTGAAGTAAAGAGGACAGTATAGTGAGCCCCCAAATACCCACCCATCGTCCAGGGCCAGCAGTGACGTTACTCCTGCTTAATCTCTCTCCTTTCTCCCTCTTCTTTTTTCTTTTATTGTGATATTACTTAAAGTAAGTCCCTGACATCATGTCATTTTACTTCTACTACTTAGAATTTGTATACCGTATCTCTAAAGAAAACAGGACATTTTTATTTCATAAACTGCTGATCATACCTAGCTAAGTTAATATCACCTAACTTCCAGTTTATGTTCGGTTGCCTCAGAATTCACATTGCTTCCTAAATGCCTCTTTGTTTTGTTCAGATCAGGATCCCAACAAGACCCATTCATCATATTTGATGGTCATACCTTTTGAATCTCTGTTAGTCTAGAGTATGCCTCCTGCCCTTCTTCCTTTTTCTCATGCCTGTGACTTCTTGAAGAAACCAAGCCAGTAAGATGTGTCACATTTTGGGTTGTCCAATTGCTTCTTTTTGGTGTCTAAGACTTCCTTCCAGCTCCTGTATTTCCTGAGAGCTGGACATTACATATAAAGGCTTGCTTAGATTTAAGGTCAATTTGTTTTTTGGTGATAGCACTTTAGAGGTGGGGCTGACTGCATGATACCACGAGACACACATGTGTAGTTGTCCTGCTTCTAGTGATTCAAAGATCCATTGCATCCCATCATAAAGTTCACCATCAGACTTTCCTCTAACAGCATTAGCATCCACTGATTGTTGCCTGCATCCATTACATGTTTTATTTAGAGTTGCAGAATGGTGACCTTTCTAATTCTGTCATGTGGCGGGATGGGTTTAAACACACAGAAACTGTCTTGGCACCGGTGAAGCCCAGAGTAATTTGAGTGGAGGAGAAAACCGAGTGCAGGTCCTAAAGACTGTCCCAGTGAACCTTTCCCTAAATCAAGACCACCTGGAGAATTCAAAACGGGAGCCATACGGCACAAGCATCTCCGAGAGCCCGGCCATCGTCCCTGTGTCAGGGATCACGGTGGTGAAAGCTGAAGATTTCACACCGGTTTTCATGGCCCCGCCCGTGCACTATCCCCGGGGAGATGGTGAGGAACAGCGTGTGGTTATCTTTGAACAAACTCAGTATGGCGTGCCCTCCATGGCCAGCCACAGCACCTACCTCAAGGATGACCAGCGCAGCACCCCGGACAGCACTTACAGCGAGAGCTTCAAAGACGGAGCTACAGAGGTGAGTCCCTGGCTCTTTCACCAGGAGCCCGAACCTGAACCCAGAACCACTGGCTAATTTTTGTTGTTATTGTTAAACGTATTGGGGTGACATTGGTTAGTAAAAATTACATAAGTTCCAGCTGTACAATTCTACAGTACTTTTTCTGTGTGTTATAGTATGTG
This sequence comes from Craseonycteris thonglongyai, assembly GCA_004027555.1. Taxonomy (NCBI): domain Eukaryota; kingdom Metazoa; phylum Chordata; class Mammalia; order Chiroptera; family Craseonycteridae; genus Craseonycteris; species Craseonycteris thonglongyai. The sequence goes on along the minus strand of PVKE010013462.1, from coordinate 12,881 downwards.
TTGACCACCCAGAGTCAGCTTCCTTTGCATCATAATTTTATTTTTCTCTATTTGCTTTTTAAGTGGGGTAAATGACTTCAACTGTGAGTTTATGGTTATTGTTAAAAATATGTTTGTATCTTTCATGATAAACAGATTTTACTAAACCATTGGTCTAGGTGTATGGAGGACTTTCAAAATTTTTTTTTACTCTTAGATGACAGATTCTTTTGTTTTCGTTTCAGTCTTAAAATTAAATATTTATCAGGAATGAAGAGATGTTTGTGTGGAAACTTCCTATCTCTTTTAATTTGTAACCTTCCAATGGTAGCTAAAATCCTTGCCTGCCCATTCTTTTTAAAAATTATACGACTCTTTTAAAATGATATGACTCTTTTACAACCTTGTCTGATTGAATACTCAAGAAAGAATTTGTATTTTCAATAATAAAGTGTGTGTGTGTACATGTGTGTGTATATATATATATATATATATATATATATATACTTTATACCATATAGAGACAATATATTCTTCTTATGCACTGATAGAATTTACAGAAACAATAATTTCTGCTTGTTTGTATTAAAATCATGTTTCAAGTGCACACATTGAAACTGTTGGTATTGTATACAATCCTATAACCATAATTGGAATCAATAGAAAGTTCCATTACCCTAAAAGTTTCCTTGATTTCCCTTGAACTTGAAGTCCTCTACTCTCCCTCATAAGCACTAATCTGCCTTATGTCAGTCTAGTTTTCCTTTCTCTTAAATTTCAAACAAATGGAATGATAGAGTATATAGTCTTCTATATTGTCTTCTTTCATTTAGCATAATATATTTGAGATTTGTCTGTGTTGTTGCTTGTATTAATAGTTTGTTTTCTTAAATTGCTAAATAGTATTTCATGGTAAGCATATGTCACAATTTGTGGTATATAACATCAGTTGTTGACCCAGAATATGTAATGCATTTTGTGACAGTCAGGTCAGCTTCTTCAGCATTTAGGTGCAGTGCCTCTGTATTTGAGATGATTGCCTTTGGCTTCCTATTTTTTCAGTCCTCTCGCACCAATAAAAGACAACAGCAGAAGGGGAAATGGGTGGCTTCTAATTTCCTAAAGAGGAGGGAGTGAAGTGGCAGCATGCCAAATACTTGCAATCTTCTGTTCATTTGGTTGTCACTTGAGGTTGAGATTGCATCCCTAAACAATAATATTTAAAAATAATAAACATTGGATGATCACTTACTATGGGCTCAGCATTAATCTAAGTGATACTTATTTAATTCTCATAAAAATCCTATGGGGTAGGTATGATTGTCGTCATCACTATTTTCTCAGTGAGGAAACTAAGGTGCAGAGAGCGTAAGAATACCCACGGTCATACTGCAGTAAGTGGGAGAGAGAGGACACATCACACGCTGTTCCCTCTAGGACCCAGATCCTTAACCGTTGCCTCTATACTCAGGGAAACTGATAGTCCTTCCAATCTCGGTAGTTTCATCCTTAAGACAGTGATTCACCCCTTCCCCCTTCCTCCTAAAATCTGAGTGTCCTTATCTATGTCATTAGGTATTTCTTATCTTTCAGCTGGAGAGAAGAACAAAAGGGACTAGCTCTCTGAAGTGTTGGAAGAAAGTTAGGGTGCCTGCTGTATGCTATGAAATCAGGGAATGGGCAGAGCGAGAACCATAAATGTACTGCCCTTAAGAAGCCATTATATTTCTTAGGCTCTGGCAACTTTATAATCATACTTTCAATGTCCTTGTAACCAAAAAAAAAAAAAAGTCTTAAAGTCAGTGCCCATAGCTTCCTATGCTATATTGCTGAAAATAGTTAGCAAACCTTTTTTTTAGCCAAGCAAGGGATCGTGTGGGGTGTTTGATTTGCCCTCAGGCAGCCAGTGGTGCTTCCTTAGGAAAAGCAAGTCACTCCACATGAGAATGTGAAGTGCAGGCTTTTCACTAGCGGGTTGCCACTGATGTTTTTCTCACATGGTGTAGAAATATTCCATTAGTCACAGACGAGTCCATGGATGTGGTCCAATGTCAACGGTACCATCGTGCTGTTTGCGGGGATGTGTTATCAGTTGTACTGTGTTGTAGATAAAGAGGCTTGTGAAAGGAAGCTATTGTATTTGGGTTTTATTTTTGAGGTGCATGAGAAAGTGACTTACCAGAAACTAAAGGTGAAGATTATTCCCACTGAATTTGGAATATTTGGAATACTTAAGCTGCTCTCCTAGTCTTGGAAATCAGTGTTTACATTGCATACTGTATTTTAATCTGATGTGAATTACATGGAATACTTTCTTATGATCTTTAGCCATGACATTGCCTCCTGGTTATAAGATTAGATGAGCTCAGAGTAAGTTCACCAACTAAATTTCACTAAAGAAAATTTATCTACAATCTAGTACTTCTTTTAAGCAAATAATTAAAATGTCGAGGACTCCTGTTGAATTAGTTTCATTTGCTATTAATGACTGATTTGTGTGTGTGTGTGTGTGTGTGTGTTGTTATATCAGTAAGAGAGTAGTTCAGTCCAAATTATTAAGAAATGTACATCAAATAAGGTGATGTTAGCTGTTTGCCTGCCTTTGGACATCCTACAAATGATTTTAAAAGGTTTCCAGACAGTTGTGGAAACTTGGTAACTGTAGACAGAATGGCCTAAGCATTTTTGGTTCTTCTTGTTCTTTTTTTTTTTTCTTTTCTTTTTTTTTAATGTTTTTGACAGAGAAAGAGAGAGAGAGAGAGAGAGACAGAGACAGAGACAGAGACAGAGACAGAGACAGAGAGAGAACTGAACTGGAGGCACTCCCCAGTTCAGCACATGGGTCCACACGGGCCAGGACTGGGACTCGATCCCGGGTCCCCGGCGCTGAAAAGTGAGCGCTTAACCCACTGAGCCATCCCAGCTTCCCCAAATTTTTTTAATTTTTATTTATTTATTTTTTTATTGTTTTTGACAGAGAGAGAGAGTTTTTGGTTTTTTTTAAGATTTATTTTATTGATTTTTGACAGAGAAACAGAGACAGAAAGAGACAGAGAGAAGGGGAAGGGCCCAGAGCAGTCTCCATAGTTGACATTAGTTTTCCATATAGTTTCACTCCACAGGCGGGCACGGGGCTGTGCAGGGCAGGAACTGGGCCGGGAGCCTCCCACATAGGTCCCGGCAAGAACTGAACTGGGGGCACTTCCCAGTTCAGCATGTGGGTCCGCATGGGCCAGGGCCGGGATTCGATCCTCGGTCCCCAGGGCTTCAAAGCGAGTGTTTTACCCGCTTAGCCATCCAAGCTTTCCCTCTTTTTTTTTTTTTTAAGATTTATTTTATTTTTGAGAGAGAGAGAGAAGAGGGAGGTCCCAGAGTAGTCTCCACAATTGTACATCTTTAGTTTCGACATAGTTTTATTCCACACAGGTGGATGTGGGGCTGCGTTGGGCAGGAACCGAATTGGGGGCCTTCCATGTGGGAGATATACCCCAGTTCAGCATATGGGTCTGCACGGGCCAAGGCCAGGACCTGATACTTGTTTGGACTGTGTGGTTGCAAGGCAAGTGCTCAACCTGTTTAGCTATCCCGGCATCCCTTGGTTCTATTTCTTAATACTAAATCATTTAGGGCAATGTAACCCATCAGTGCAATCGGTCTCATAAAGGATTGTGATATTTTTCATGTGGACTGTATGTTCGATTTTTTTTAATTATAAAGATAATATATCAGAATTAAGGAATAAATTTTAAACTTGAAAACATTAATTCTGTTTCTGTAACATCACACTATTTTTTTTCACAGTTCTTATTCACAAAAAATCATAGTTATTGGAGTAAGATTCTTTATTTCAGTCAGCGTGTCAGTGTGTAGTGGACAGTCTCTTTGAGTCTGAATAGTATACACATCTTTTCACACCACCTGGGAGATTAGAACTATAGAATTTGTAGGTCCAATATGTTTTAGTAGACCAGCCTGTCCTCAAGCTACAGAGCCATGTTTGTTAATACTGGTTCACCCTGTGTTGTTAAGGGTTACTGCTCATTTCTTCAAAGAAGACCTTGAAAATGCATCTCCTCTATCACTAAGTCACTTTCTTAAACTCCTTTTTCATCATGCTACCCCCCTATGCCAAAATTTTCTAATTTTTAACTATACTAGGTGTAAATAATTATTCATGGATTAGCCCTGTCCAATAGAACTTTCTGCAACATGGAAATTTTCTCTTATGCTATCCAATATGATAGCTACTTAGGCACATGTGTTAGTTTAGTATTTGAAATGTGGCTGGTTAACTAAGGAACTGAATGTTTAATTTTATTTAATTCTAATGAATTTCAACACATGTGGCTAGTGGCTACTATACTTACTGGGCACTGAAGACCTATATTTTCAGGTCCTCTCTTCATAGTCAGGTCAGGCCTGTGTCCTTGACCCTATTACATTTGTCCCCATCATTTTGTCTAAATCATGGTGGTCCTCTCTCACCTAGATTACTTTCTCTCAATTCCTTCTAAGGCTCAGAGCAAAATTCACCATCTTCACAAAACCTTCCTATAATTTTGCTGATCTTCCCTTCTTAGAAATGCCCCTTCTATTCTTTTTCAGTGAGAATACCTGAATGAATGTAGTCATTTGCTGTATTTTAGTTTCTTTTGTTGTTTTTCATGTGAATTTATCCATCCCCTCAATCAATTTTTATCTTGCTCAGGACAGGACAGTGTGTTATATGTTTTCTGCATTTCTCCTGGTACCAAGTAGACAATGAAGCACCAGAAAATTCCCACTAAACACTTTCCTGATTCATTCATTCATTCATTCATTCATTCATTCATTTATCGTAAAAGAAACATAAATCTGAGTTTTTGATTCGCTGTCATCATTATCGAACCAGTCAACAAGTCTTTGTGAAATGTTCCTGGGATGCATTTGGGTAAAATTTGAAGGGCAAACTGTCTTCTTGGATCCAAGGATTTTATATGACTGGATAGAAATAAGGATCATATAAACTGTGATATAAAGCTATATTGAATTCTAGAGATGGTAGCTAGGGATTATAAAGAAAGATTGGAAAATAACTGTAACTCTTTCCTGAGAAGGAACCCTTTGAACTGCTGGTCAAAAAAATGGAAGTTTGTGGCAAAGAAATGAAAATCAGGATGGTGTTTTTTAGAGACACTTGAAGAAAGGTCACAGTGGACAACCAGGTGTTATATGGTCAGCCAAGTGTTTTTTTATCAATATTCTATGACATTCATTTTAGGGTCAAAAGTTAGGGCTTTTGTGAAAGTTTCTTCTTTTGAAAAAGTTCTAAAATGTAGCAAAGGGCATCCTACTTGAACTAAATATACAATAACTGAACATCTCTGGATACAACCGCCTTCACATGTAATACTAACACTTAGAGTTTCCCCCCAAAACTTACTCTTACAATGTTGTGACAATGAAGATCTGAGAGAACGGCATTGAATATGGTCAAGCTATTGCTATAATATATAATAGAACTTAATACACATATATAATGCTTTCTGTGTAACAGGTTCTAGTACTTTACTTCTATTAGCGCATTTAATTCTACTCACTATAAGAAGACATTTCACAGATGGAGAAAATATGGCATTTGCCTCCATTTTCACAGGTAGTAGGCAAAAGAGCTAGAACTTGACCCTAGACCAAGCTCATTCAACTCGTGGCCCACAGGGCTGCATGTGACCCAGGACAGCTTTGAATGTAGTTCAACACAAAGTCATAAATTTTCTTAAAGCATTATGAGATTTTTTTTTTTTCAATTTGTTTGTTTTTTGTTTTTTTTATCTTTTCACATTTATAGAGAGAAATTATCTTTTTGTCTTCAGTGCATAGTTATTTCTATTTTACTTTTTGACAGATAGAGAGAGAGACAGAGACAGAGACAGTTAGAGAACCGAACTGTGGGAACTCCCCAGTTCAGCACGTGGGTCCTGCCTGGGCCGGAGCCGGGATTCGATCCTCGGTCC
>PVKE010013461.1:0-36557 GCA_004027555.1 Craseonycteris thonglongyai | reverse complement strand
CCTCAATCAGTCATACATTTTGTTAGAATTTACCAAACACTCAGCTTTTAAATATAACTAAGTCATCAAACGTTAGCTTCTGGGAAGTCTTTTAGATATCATCTTCCAACCCTCACGGAAGGGCCAGAGTCGGACTCCTGGCTTTTTAAGTATTACTCTTTCTATTTCACCATAATTCTTGTTTTCTTCGTTTCCCTCTGATGTCTCACTTTTTATAAAGAAAGTTTGAAGATCCTACTGCACTACCACTTTCTATCCAAGAGAAAAAGGTACATTGTGTGTGTGGCAAATATAGCATAGACCCAAGTTCCAAGTTGGTGGTTCCTAAACTACCAGCGAGTCTTGTAGCAAAGACCTTCAGGAGACTGTTAAGAGTCAGATGCTAATATATTAACATATTTTGCTGCTTTTCTTCCCCTACCAGTGTTCATTAGAATGTTCTGCACAGTTGATAAATGCATTCACTACCGACACACCTATAATCCGTCACTATGAACGCTGTAACATACAAGAGGCAGAATGATTGCCTGGATTCTTATTATGGCTCTAGCTGTGTGACCTTGGGTTTTGACCTTTCTAAACTATATTTGTTTATTATGAATAATACTGACTTCAAAAAGTTCTTGTGAGCATAAAATAAGAAAATTATATAAAACAGCCCAGTGGCCTTTAGTGAGTATTCAATAATTGTTAAATATTATTTTCATTAGATTCACTGGGCTTACATTGCTTTCCCAGGAGCAAGACTGAAATGGTACAGAGACTAGAAATAGCTGATTATGTATGACATTGCCATCTTTTCCTTAAAGCAAGCTGACTGTACATTCCAGAAAGATCCACATGGAATAACCTTTCCACTAAGAGAACCAGCTAAAATTTCAAGCATAATTCAAATTGTATATTTTGAGGGTTTCCATAAAATATCAGGTTCTGTTATAGCCCGCAGCCTGTCAGATTATAAAGTGCCCTATTTTGTCTAAGAATATTCCTTCCCATGCCTTTTCCTCTTACCTAACTCACTTGGTTACAATACTAACAGCATTTAAAACACAATTTCAAAATGTGCCTCTCTCACTGATAGAAGGCAAAATAACCACTGTGATTTGGTAATGAAAATAAAGTAGAATTTCCTTGTACTATTTATAGGCCTTCTATATATAGTATGCTTTGTCAAGATATGTGAGCCTGGCAACTGCTATAAATCCTTCAGATCATTCAGTAAGTCTTGTTAATCTTGCCATTGACATAAGTTAAAAATTTTAGTGATAGTGCAACGTGGGCACTAGCGAATTGAAAGAGTAAAGTAGATCTAAAGTATAGAGATTTAAAAAGACAAGTCTACTAACTTGACATTTGAAATAAAACAAACCATCTCCATGCTTTGTTTCACTCAAATATCTGTTAGTCTTCTTTCATTTGCAACAATCATGACAAAAATGAATACTGAGCAGAGATGTATACTGAATTCTAGTCATGGTGTCAATGAGAAGAAAAAAAACAAACACATCTGTTTCTGATAATACATAGTTGTGATTGTAGGACTACACTGTGAGCACATCCCAAGAGTATTTATGTCCATTCATAGAATCGAAAGGACACAGGAGCCTGGATTGGATTTGCCATCTGACCGTTGGAGAAATGAAATTTATTATGAAGCATATGTATTAGCATAGATTTTTGTAAGTGTGGCAATGTTAGTGTTTTGACTTACATGAATCTTCAATCTTCATTTCTCTTTGTTTATCCAGCAATACGTATCTAAAAATGTCATCTCCAGTGAACATATTGTTGAGAGAGAAGTGGAGACATCTTTTTCCACCAGTCACTATACTTCGACAACACATCATTCCACTACTGTCACTCAGACTCCTAGTCACAGGTATGAGAATAAAACAGTAGCATGGCGTTTCTCCAAGAATGAATGTTGGCACATTTCCCTTTGCTATTACTACCTAAGGAAGGGACAACAGACACTTAGGAAGCAGTGAAGTATAATTAAATGTATGGCTTGTGACAAAAACAGACTCTGGACATCAACTGGCTCTGCCACTTAATTGCAGCTCAAATGTGAGCATGAATTTCTTTATCACCAAAAAAAAAGGAAAATAACATGTACCTCATGATTGTTATTCCCCATTTTAGAGATTATCTTTACTTATGCCCGACCACTCACTGAATTGCTACACTCAGAAGAGTCAGTCTTAGATGCTATGTAATACTTAGAACTTGACTTCTTCCAATGATTGAATTGCCCTGGAAAAAGCACATGAGAAATTAGTTAAATAGCTAAATGCTAAATTCTCCAGTGCGCTGGTAATCAATACCTGAATGCATGCTACCAAGGGCAACACTAGACTTCCAAATGTAGCTCACAGGACAAGTGTTGCCCTAACCTAAGCCACTCAAGAACAGAATGATTATAAGAATAGTACACGGTGACATTTCATAAAATTCGTGTTGAGTGAATGAACAGATAACTAAAAGATCTCCTTACAAAACCAATCTAAATCAAGATCCTTTCTAAGGCAAGTATCTTTATACCAATTCTATTCGGATACAAGTAATGTCATAGTAAGCTACTCAAGCATCAGTAACTTGAAATATTGCTCAGGTCACTCTTTCATTTCCAATTTTTGCATATTATTTAAAAGATCTATCTCTGTGCCTTTTACATTTTCCCCCTAGCTGGAGCAATGGACACACTGAGAGCATCATTTCGGAAAGCCACTCTGTCATCATGATGTCATCTGTAGAAAACAGTAGGCCCAGCAGCCCAACTGGGGGTCCAAGAGGACGTCTTAATGGCATGGGAGGCCCTCGAGAATGTAACAGCTTCCTCAGGCATGCCAGAGAAACCCCTGACTCCTACCGAGACTCTCCTCATAGTGAAAGGTAAAACTGAAGGGCAAAGCTACTGCAGAGGAGAAAGAACCCCAGTAAGAGAATCCCCATGAGCACCTGCGGTCTCACCTAAGGAAATCTGCTCTAATGAGAATCAGGGGCAGCAGTTGCCTGTTCTAGGAATGCTCCTAGTTGATGAAGTCATGTTTTTGTTGGACTGAACTCATTTCTTCTGAGCTGCTCACGTCGTCCCAGTGGCTGGCAGGCAACAGACTCTTAAAAAGCTCGAGTGATTTGATGTGGAAGGTGCAGCCAACTTGGAGTTCCTAGCTCTGACCTTAGGCTCAGCCCAACTTGGGATCTGTTTCCTCAGTTGTAACTTTAGAGAGATGGCACCAGTGATTCATAAGGAGCCTTCTATAATTCCAATTTGCCAGATAGCCAACTCTGGTCAAGCTGATCTCATGTTCTCGTGTGCTAACTCTCTCTTACCTTCCAGCCTCAGTTCAATCAAATCAAGGGCTATGTCACTGCTGACTGTCATGGGGGACAACTGCTTGCGTTCCACCATAGAATATCCCTTTTATGAAATTCCAAGAAGGGATGAATAAATAAATCTTTTGTATGCTGCGTCTGGCAGTCTTCACAGATGGTTTTTCAAAGCAGATACTGCCTTTGATATGGCCCTTTATTTCAGATGTCTTGGCTTTCTTCCGGGGATATTGGATTGGGATTGGGGGAGTTACAGCAAAGGTAAAATAAATAACAGAGGAAAGTAAACTGAAAGAGGTGCTTAATAGAAATACTGAATTCATAGATTCTCTTTATCCATTTTCACTTAAACTGGGAGAGAGTTATGCCCAAATAGCATTGCTTGCCCAGCAGCAAACTGTTGTTTGTTCTCAAATCCAGTGGGTTGTTGTTGTTTTTTTTTTGCTTGTTCTCTTCTCAGTCTAGTCTTTGACCACTTGTTAAAGGGTTTATATAATGTCAAATCCATACTTATTTGGTATTTATGAGTGGAAATAATTTTGATAGACTTTTTCCGCTCACAGACTGGGAAGTACTTATAACAAAGGATGAGCAGGTCTGGGCTTTCAGGTTATATAGAGTCTGCTAAGCACTTCTTCAAGAGCCTTTACATGAAATACCCCAATATGGTATTTCAGAACTTTATTGAATAAAAGTTGCTCTATTCATCTCTGAAAAGGTAGGCATGGTCCCAAACCAGTTTAAAACATTATTCTTAAATTCAATCTTTTTTGAAACCTAAAAATTTAGTTAGGGATAAACTCTTTCTTCATCACTGTATGTGATATTTATTTTTAAAGGTTGACATTTCTTTACTGTGGGAGGCTTCCTTGCACACCCCACATATTTTCTAGGACTGCAAAATATACCTCAACCTAGAGATTGTGGGGCAAAAATACAAATCACCTTTATATGCTGGTTGAATTAGTATTAGCATTTATCACAGAGCTTAATTTACATATCCCCAGAGCAATAAGTCTGAGAACTTGAGTCCCAAATAGTTGATTCTCTAGACACTTTCTCACTTTAGAAACAACCAGATTTCACATTCATGTAACTATGAATCATGGCTGAAAACAGGAACATTAATAGGCTCCCATTGGCTAAAATTCAGATGATGGTATCTTGTGTCATCACAGGTTGTGTCAAATTAGGTTCTGTGAATGCCAATGTGAAGAGTCATTTAGTGTTATTATGCATTGGTAGCATTATGCGTCAAAAGCTGAGACATATGATACTGAATAAGCCACATCTGCATGTTCAGTACCAAGTTAGGACTCCTTACTCTGGGAGAAGAAAGTGTATTCTGGTGAAAACACTGCACTTAGTGTCTTGACGATGAGATTCACTGAGCCTTATCAGACATAACATGACATAAGGTAACATGGTCCAGCTCACTCTTGAGCTGTCACAAAGAGAATTCAAACACTGATGCGACCATCAGCTTTGGAAGAAAGGTAGACCAGAGGTTGAACATGAAAGGTAGACCAGAAGTTGAACATACCACCAAACCAACGTAAGATTCTCTCAGATTTCCCTTTGAATGTCTTGGTCACTGGGTTGGGTAGTTGGAAACTGAATGTTAAGAAGTAGCCTTTGATGGAAAAATTTAAAGCACACAAATGTGTTACACTGTTATCAGGCATAAATCTAAGTTACTATGCTCTTTTTTTTTCATAAGACATAACCTTATAGCTGAGCTAAGGAGAAACAAGGCACACAGATCCAAATGCATGCAGATCCAGCTCTCAGCAACTCATCTTAGATCTTCTTCCATTCCCCATTTGGGCTTCATTCTCTAAGACCCCTTGGCCTTTAGGAAGGTATAGTATTTCAGTAATACTTCTTTCCCTTCCATATCCCTGAGCTTTGGTCTTTATAAACTGACAGGGTTCCAGGACTGAGTGCCCTCTTGTCTTAACTCATGCTTTTATTTAAAATCATGATGAGATTGAAAGTCCTAAAAAGCTTTGATGAGCTAGGCAATTTAGTTGATCTGTGCATGTACTCCGAGGAAACTCTTGGCTACATAATTTCAGATTCCAAGGGTGCTAAATGTCCTAGTGTAAAAAAAGCAAGAAGTCTACATAATGACTAGAAAGTCTTTGTTCTCTGATTATCTAATCTCATGAACTCTGTCCCCTTACCCTCCCTGCGCTGTGCCTCTCTCTCCACCACACTTATGCGGGGTATTCTGTGCTCACACAGGTATGTGTCAGCCATGACCACCCCGGCTCGTATGTCACCTGTAGATTTCCACACGCCAAGCTCCCCCAAATCGCCCCCTTCGGAAATGTCTCCACCTGCATCCAGCACGACGATGTCCATGCCCTCCATGGCAGTCAGCCCTTTTGTGGAAGAAGAGAGACCTCTGCTCCTGGTGACGCCACCAAGGCTGCGAGAGAAGTATGACCACCACCCTCAGCAATTCAACTCCTTCCACCACAACCCCGCGCATGAGAGCAACAGCCTGCCCCCTAGCCCCTTGAGGATAGTGGAGGATGAGGAGTATGAAACGACCCAGGAGTATGAGCCAACTCAAGAGCCTGTTAAGAAACTCACCAACAGCCGGCGGGCCAAACGAACCAAGCCCAATGGCCACATTGGCAGCAGGTTGGAAACGGACAGTAACACAAGCGCTGAGAGCAGTAACTCAGAGAGTGAAACAGAAGATGAGAGAGTAGGTGAAGATACACCTTTCCTGGGCATACAGAACCCCCCGGCAGCCAGTCTTGAGGCAGCCCCCGCCTTCCGCCTGGCTGACAGCAGGACTAACCCAGCCAGCCGCTTCTCGACGCAGGAAGATTTGCAGGCCAGGCTGTCTAGTGTAATCGCTAACCAAGACCCTATCGCTGTATAAAACCTAAATAAACACATAGAGTCACCTGTAAAACTTTATTTTATATAATAAAGTATTCCACCTTAAATTAAACAATTTATTTTATTTTAGCAGTTCTGCAAATAGAAAACAGGAAAAAAAAAACTTTTATAAATTAAATATATGTATGTACAAATGTGTTATGTGCCATATGTAGCAATTTTTTACAGTATTTCAAAACGAGAAAGATATCAATGGTGCCTTTATGTTATGTTATGTCGAGAGCAAGTTTTGTACTGTTCCCGTGATTGCTTTTCCACAGTATTTCAGCAAAACCTCCAATCCATTCAGTTTTTGCTGGCTTCTTGTGCATTGCATTAGGATGTTAACTGGATGTATGATTTGCAAGACTTGCACCTGTTTCTCTGTTTGCTTCTAGTAACACCCAATCAGTACATCTTGTAATGGCACATCCATCCAAATACTCGTCTCTTTTGTATGAAGTTTTCTCTTGCTTTTGATATATGAAACGAGTTGTGTCTACTCTGCCAGCCAAAAGTTTGCTTCACTGGGCTCTGAGATAATAGTAGATCCAACAGCATGCTACTATTAATTATAGCAGGAAACTGCATTAAGTACTGTTAAACATTAGGAAGAAAGAAATATTGTGATTTTTTAAATACTATATTGTTAATCAAAAGACAGTGTGCTCTCACTAAAAGGAGCTACCATTTACTTTATTTTCATTTATTTCTCTTGACAAAAAAGCAACAGTTTGGGGGAGTAGCATAGACAATGGGTTCTGGCTTGTTACCAGGGTATAGCCCTTCGAAGAGGACTCAATTTCACCTTCTCTCTGGGGGATGACATAGCAGTTCATTCTAGGTGCAGCTCAAAGCAATGCTGGAAAAGGTGCAATCCTTCCTGACTTGTGTTTTTCACTGATTTTGGAACTCGTGATTGGCTGTGTCTTCTCAGCTCAATACAGATAGACAGGCGATGGCACTAAAGCCCCAGCTCCAACAGCACACTCAGCGATTCGTCTAGAATACTTCTAGAGTGAAACGTGCCTTGGAGGGCAATAGAGTGTCTAGAAGGCGTGAATGTGTAAAAGACACAGGTGAAGAGCAGCTATGTGGCTTGGTTGCAGTCGACAACAGTTTTTGTTGCCAACTCCTTCCTCCTCATTGTTTTTTCTCTCATTTTTAATGTTGCCTTGATTAGGTCATAACTATGCATGAACATTTTTTGTCAGGAATGGCCAATGCGCATGTGGTTTGTGATTAGTAAGAACCTTCCACGAGTGATGATTCAGCAGGAAATGTCAAGCGTTTGAAAGATTGCACCTTTCCTTGCAGAAACGGTCCCCTCCTTGGTCCTGACCTTTTCAGTCAGCAGCCACTATCACCCATTTTCTCCCCTTTCTCTTTTGTGTCATAAAAGAGGACTGAGATGGGTCTAAACTTTGCATGTTCTCTTGTGATTATAAATCCAAAGAAGGCCTGTAGGTATGAATATTTGAAATAACTGCTAATTCAGGAAAATAGGAGAACTTTTTTAAAAGTTGGGCGGCCCCTTTTCGTGCCCTCCCTGATATCTGTCAGATCAGGTGGGAGCTTTGCTTGGGTCCCAAGTGGCCTGATAGGAGCCATGGGACAGAATGGAAAAGACATTAGCAGAGGGTTCAAAATACCAGGTATGAAGTCAGTAAAAAGAAATGCTTCCTGTTTGCAAGAGAATTGAACGTATTTCTTCACCAAATCTCTATGTTAAATACGTTAAAGGGAAGAAATAACATACGAGAAACTCTTAGAAGAGAAATGCAGGTGGGCACAAGTCATGTACTTACAACTCCTGTGTGTTTCTAGAATCCACAGGGATGCCTGTCTGCAGGTCCTTGAGGTTGCTCTGAGTTTGTGGGGTCCCAAGCTGCCATTCAGAGGTCACACACCACTTTCTCTGTGCTCATCAGCGTCCTCGTTTGCTGGTTCATCCACACTGAGGAGTCAGGCTGTACATGTGACACTGATAGAGACAAGTAAGCTCAAGGCAAGAGGAAGAAGACAGTCCACCCAAAGAGGTTCTCTAAATTATTCCACCATTGTCTTTGAAGGGCTTGAGTCATTCTGAGGCTATGTCACAAAGAAATTTCTATCAATTCCAGCACTCAAATTTCTACTTCAAATTCTTCAGGCTCTGGCATATTCAAATACCCGATTCTGGAGAATTTCAGGAATAAATAAAATCTTTCGTTTAGAGCACTGAACATTTTCCTCAGTAGGAAAATTGCTATAAGTGTGCAGGTTGCAAAGATAGATGAAAATGTAGGATAAGGGGGAATTTCTTTTCCAATTTAATTCTGGTCACTCACAGGGGTGGCCTTCATTGGGACAGCATTTCCTTCTGTACAACAAGAGCTTTCCTTGATCAGAAAGGACAGCTGACTCCTCAGGGTGACCTGCTGTGGCCACCAGCACTGGGACATCTCTGTGATGCTGAATTGCCACATCTCTCTCAAGCATCCAGTAGATAATCTCAGGCAGTGCTCTGGCGATTTAAAGGGGCGAAAATCTTGTTCCCAGCAGATGGGAAGCTTTCGTGGGTATTCGCATAGTGGAAAATTGCCCAGAAGTTCAACAGCGATTTTGGGTTGTGGGCCTGAAATCAGCTTCCATTGAAGGGTTTTCAGTGGTACATAATATATGCAAAACTCCTTCTTCTCACACAAGATCCCTTCCTGTTCTATTCTCTCTTCTTGCCTGGTATGACTTTGTTTTTTTCAAGAGTACCTGGATAGCCTCACGCTTTCTATAAAACAGCACTCTACCTGGGTGTATGTGAAAGCGTTCCAAACATCAACATGCTATGTTCTTCCTTGTCTAAATGTGACGGTCTTGGCATTAGGTGGTGTTTATCCAGGGTAACTTGCTCAGTAACCACTCCTTTTTTGGGGGGTGGGGAGCCAGACATTAGGTGCATGGCTCACATTGGTGAAAATAAGGAAGGCCTGGTTTTATCATTCAGTACTGGCTGCATTCCACCAGTCACAGAGATTTCTATCTGCAAAGACCCATGAAACACTGCAGAGAAATGCAGACGAAAGGAAATGGCCACATATCACAAGTTCTATTATATATTCTTTTGTAAATACACATTGTACATTACTTGAATGTTTTCCTAAATCATTTACTGTCTTTATGAGTTAACGTCAGATTTTTACTCTCTCGATTTACTGTGTAACATTGTAAATAACATAATGTCCTTTATTATTTATATTTAAGCATCTAACATAGAGTTGTTTTCATATAAGTTTAAGATTAATGTCAAAAATATATGTTCTTTTGTTTTTCTTTGCTTTAAAATTATGTATCTCTTCCTTTTTCTTTTTTTTTTTAAGAATAATTTATTGTTCAGGAGAAAGAATGTATATGTAATTGAAACTATTTGAAGAATGCACATTTGAAGGCCGTGAGGTACTGATAAACTAAAGAATTTATTATCCAAAATACTAAGCAATAAGTAATTGTGATTTATTTAAAGCTTTGTTCATTTTCCATGAAAGACATACTGCAATAAAAATGCTACTCTGTGGAGATCTGGGAGTGTTGCTAACAGACTAATGCTTCAGTCTGTTAGACCAGCACCTTTCATGTGACCGCGACAGGTGTGCTAATTTAGGAATGTGTTCAGTGGACACCATCATCATCTTGTCTGTCTGCTGCTGTTGCCACACCGCCTTTTCTTGTATCATCTTCTGCCTATCAGTTCTGCTTACCGCTGTATTCCTTGTTGAATGGGGCCACTAGCAAGCACTCATGTTTTCTCCCCTATGCCACACACACAATAACATACCAGAGAGGACATCTGAAGGCATAATTGCCTGGATCCTGGTTGTTAACTTGTTCTGCACTGACAGCAAGAAACTTCTTCAGACTAATGGAAATGTCAGTGTGCTGACCCCGTGCAGTTGCGAAAGAAAACCTGTTTTCACGATGCAAACACTTGTAATCTGATGGCTGCCATAGCCTAAAAGGCATCCAGACAGACCCCGGCCATACTACGCTGTCTTGTAACTTCAGGAAATTTCCATCAGGCTCATCATCTATTGATTCACAGTTTTCAGAGAAGATACAGTTAAGTTGGCTTCATTCCCCTCGTTCTATCAATAAATGACACTAAATGTCCACCTTACCACTCAGGGAAGAGCCTATGCATGAGAAGTTTCCCACATTGTAAGATTTAGACTTTTCTTACTGATATTAGCTTACACCAAAGCCATATTTTTAACAAATAGGCATTTGCATGGGTGGTACTTTTTATATATTTCCAGCATATTACTCATTACTCCAAATAAGATAAGGACTTCCGAAGTATATGAAGTAGAGGCCAGTGATCCTGTGGGATACACAGTGTCCTCCTTTGGAGTTTGAGGGTACCCTGAGGCTTTGCAGTGACATCCATTTCTGTCTATGTGTGTGGTTCCGACTACCTACTAACAGCTCCCCTAATGGCATCTCCAGAACATCTGGATGTCTAGGAGATTCAAAAAGTGACCTTCATGCCAGCTATTTATATTACTGATTTTTTACAACAACTCAGAGTCCTCACATTTGTGTCCTCTGAAATTTACTTATACACACACACGCACAACACACACACAATTTCTGAACATACACTAACCTGAAGCCATCACATTCTTTTACTTGTTCAATCCCACCAAACATCTAACAAATCAAGGATTGCAGAGATGATTTAAAAATTAAAGATAAAGACACTTTTCTACAACTTTAAGTTGAGGCTTTTTTCCATCCCCTGGATTAAAAATTACAAGCAGCTGTCTCAGTAATTTAGGTTAAAATTGGGTGCCTAAGATACATTGTTATTTGAGGCAGAAGCATATGTGGTGGAGGGCAGTAGGGAAAGTGAAGATTCCTGGAGAGTCAAATTAAATATCTGGATAATTATGTCAATTCTCCAGTCACTTGAACCATGTCCACTCTTGAATGTCAAACCCAGGTCAGCTCTCCAAACTGGCAAACTATCCGTCATTCCAATTTAACGTCTTCCCCATCATTAGATTTTGTTGCTTTCTGTCCCAATGATGAATAACACTAAGACTTGATGTCAGAAATTTGGGGTTAAATGAGGTAGTTCTGAAACCTAGAGATTTAGGATGCTGGGAAGATTGGAAATGTTTGATGACCTCATGTGAATCATGTTGAACTCTTCTCTCTGGCTTGCCCTCTCTAAAATGGATGAAATAAAATACATTTACGAAAACTATTATTCCAGAAGATTAATTTGGTAAGACACAGAAATGCTTTCAGTTTATGAAAGACAGAGCCGTCCTGCTGCTACAAGAAGCAATGCTATTCCTACCCTTTAAAGCTGTTGTTAGACGGGTAAGTGAGGCCCAATCCTGCATGTACCTTTTTGGGCTCCTGCTGACACCCTGTGACATAATAAATGGATCTCTCTGGTGAACTGTTGGCTTTGAACTTCAGTGAGCTCTAAACTATCACCCACTGGGAGGATAGAAAAAGGATTTTTGTTACCTGGAGGAAAACTATTGGGATCAGGCATTCTTAAAGAGGAGACAGAATGGGGTCCCACCCAGGATCTTTTTCCAACCTCCTTCGAATGGACTTCTGGAGGCAGAATTTAATGGTGTAAACAACATCCCTTCCCACCCCACAGCGTGCCAAAGAGACTAGAAAATTATTTGTAGTTGTAAATATCTTTAAGAGTGCATATATAGGTTTATTCATATGCAGAGAAATAGCCTACTAAATATAAATAACCTTTTATGATGCTTTATGGCTTAAAACGTCTTTTATCTCTTTTTTTTTTCTGTCCTTTTAACCCATGGACTGTTAATATGATAAATGATGAGGGAAACTAAGGCTCAGGGTGGTTGAAAATCTTTGCTAAGGCTACACATCTAGTGAGTTGCTGAGATTATACTAGTTCCCAGGCTTTCTGATGACAACTCTTATTTCTATGGTCTATACGCATCGCAGGCCCCTAACCAAAGTACAAACAAGTCTTTCATGCTCAAACTTTCATTGTACGAACTGTACAAGTTACATCCCAAACCAAGTTTCTATTTGAAAAACTGTGAGCCCCCGTGGCTTCGGTTTAGAGTTACTCTAGAACTTAACGTGCTTGGCTCAGAGATTCTATGTACCTTTCCCTGAATGTAGCTTTCTAAGGAAATGAAGTGTAGCTATGAGAATGATGTCATAGCTTCAATAGGGAGGTAGCACACTGCAGAGAAAAGAGGAAGGGTGTTGGGTCACAGCACTGTCTCCATTACTCAGCAACTTTGTGCATTTGGACAATTTTCTGCCCCAAACTTATTTCCTGATCTCTAACATGGGGATCCAACTGCTTTTACAAGGCCATGGAGTGGTGAGGATTCAGTTTGAGCTCATGTAAGGAAGCCAGAGAATCTCCACCCCATAGTGAATATTCAAATGCTACCTTCCTTTTGATTTTTTTCCCCTCTGGGTTCTTCAGTTCTGGAACCTGTTTCTCAGTTCCAAATGATACATTCTCCATTGCACAAACTGATCAAAATGGATCAAATACACATATTTTATCATTTCTCCAAGCTAATCAAATATTTGACACTAAGCAAACTTCTTTTCTATAACAACTATACATTGAGCAGCATAATCACTAAATAGCATTAAAGTAGTACCTTAAGTTCTTCATGTATTTTATGTTGTTTCTTGTTTTACACTGTTTTACATGAGCTCTCTTAATTTTTAATGATGTATTCTATTAATGTTTCATCATAGTGTCACAGAAATGTACTGAAACAGAACTCTGTAGTTTTCATAATCTCACCTTCAAACTTCATTGCAAGCATCTAGTAAGACAAACACAAACTGACTCTAAATTGGTAGAATATCTGTGCACATCTGTTTGCCTTAGTTTGTACCTAGAATGTTCAAACACATTCCATTTCCTTAAACTACAAAGCAAAAGTCCACGCAAAAGTCTGCATTGTTACAAAATTAGAGGAGTCAGGCCTCAGATTCATGCCGAAATGCATGCTGCTTCTGGATGTTTCTCACCCATTCCCGTTACCTGACCAATAATTCTTAAGGTTGTAGTTACTCTTCATTCTATGCATAAAACAGGATTCTTTTTTTTTTTTTCTGGGTCTGAAGCAATAAATAATGTATAGATTTAAGCTTTTTGGATTCAGTCCTTTAAAACTTCCTCCTACATCAAAGTGGTAAGGGACCTGCTCTCATGATCTTCATCACCAGTCTTGTGGTATAAACGTTATTAATGGCAAAAGAGTCTAATATTATATAAAATTGTCCATACATTATTATCCTTTATTTAAATAAAAAGTGTATTTTATTGAAAACAATCCTAACTCTAGCTCCTTATAAAAGTAACACAAAGAAAGTTTTTTTATTTTTTAAAGAAATAATCCAGATGTAAACTTTATATTCTTTTAATTATGAAATATTATCATGAGTTAAGCTAAGACTTGTCGACTATTCTGTGACTTTCATTAGGTGATTTTTTTTGCCTGGGACCATGAGCTCTTCTCCTGAAGTAAGATGCTTACAGAGACTTCAGGCTAAGGTAGTTTTCGAGAGCTCTTCTGATTTCTCACAGTTGAGCCTACAGTGAACTTTTCATCTTCTTCACTGGTGTGTGCTTTAGCAGTCAGTAAGGTAACAAACATCATTTCCCCTTGAACTTCAGAGTCTCTCCACCATAAGAGTACGAAAGAGAGAAAATACTGTGTGCGAGAGACATTTTTTTTTTTTTTACTGAGTATTTTCTCCCTACCAGCTTTTTTTTTATTTTTTAGATTTATTGGTTTTGACAGAGGACATTTTTTCAGAGATCTTCAATTCCCAGGAACCAGGTTCCATCAAAATGTGAGATATTTTGCTATCATCTCCCAACCTCCCTTCAGAACAACACTTTTTTTTTTTTTGATGAAATAAAGACCTTTCTTAGGAGATCCTGACTTTATTACCCTTCTCTGATCCCCTTGATTTAAAAATAACTGAAGTCACAGGACCATATGATTCTAGACTTTAAACAAAAATTTAGTCAGAAATCATGGGTTTAGAATTTAAGGAAATTTTATTAAACCGGAAGTCTTTGACTTGTTGCAGGCTCTGTAGAAAATTTTAGGGCAAAAATCACATGGCATTGCATCTTTTCCATTACTTGCTTGACAAGTCATGGAACAAATTCTCTTTCACCACACAAAAAAATGCTAATTCCACCCCACATTATGTGTCCTGCTCATTTTCTCTGAGAAGTTAGATCTCTAGCCAAGAAAGTCAGTTAGGGAAGGGCCTTGGGTTCTTCTCATTAAGCCATTAACACAGAGCTAGTGTGATCTGGGGATCTATTCATATCAAAAATTATGCCAATTATTAAGCAAAGGAGCAAAGTAAAGAAAAATACCCCCCTCACCTGGTTAAGAGAACCAACCACATGTCTCTCACTGATCATGTCAGAACCTGAGCAATACTATTATAATTTCTCCTTCCACCTCTAATTGGTGACAATGGTGACTGTACCTCTGATATGTCAAGCAAATCTCTCCCTCCTTCAGAGCCCTGCTGCTCACACCCATGGTCACACTCATTCTCTCTCGCTGAACACTGTTGGCCTCCTAACTGGTTTGCTTCCTTCAGTTCCTCTGAGATAGACCTGACATTCTAGAATGTTCTCTAACTTGAAACACTTCTCATGCCATTCCCCTGATTATAATCATTGCATGCTTCCGCATGAAGCTAAACTCTTCATCCTGACATAGGATGCTCCTCACAGGCTGGGTTCTGCCAGAATCTTCTAGCTTGTCTCCCATTCTCACCCTTTATTTCATCTTATGATTGTTGTTTCCCAAATAATCCATACCAGTGTTTATCAAGCTCTCCTCATTGACAGGCCAACCTCATGATTATTATCATATTCGTGTACCATCTTTATTATGTTTTGCCTATTGTGTTTTTTAATTAACTTCATTTGTAACTAAAATAAAGTCATTTCAAGCAAAAGTTTGTATCAGTGCTGTGAATGGAAAACTGCAATCAGTTGCCATAGTTAAGCTAAAGCTGTAAACATTTATATAATAAAAATAAAGCAATGTAATTAAGTTCTAACAAGATACTGTTGCCTGCTAACGTATCTGAGCTGAAAGTTGTTCTCTGACAAAAAGGGAGATAAGTGTTAAGGGGATGGCAAATACAGGGTCTTTTAAAAGGGTCGCAGAAGTGACACCCTTTTAAACGTAGTGTAGGGCTTATGATTTTGTAATAAAAGATTTGGCATAGATTACCAGCTCATAAAAAAGGGCGTTACTTCCGCTGGACCTTATATATTCAGGGAAACACAGAAAGATTGATTCCTGGAGTTAATTGGGATTGAGAGGGAGTTACTTCTGTTTTATTTAATATTATTTGTTTCTAGAGGTTAAAATTGTTTAGGATGCAAAATTCAGTCACCTACATATTTTTACATAACTGCACCTAGTTGTGCTTGTTACAGATCCTGCCCTTGTGCAAGCCATTTCGTTTTATAGGAACTCCTGTCTCCACTTACAGTTCTGATGAACTTACTCTGCCCTTTCCTTGGGTAAAGAGGGAGTCCTTGTTTGGGAATGCTTCCACAACAAAGTTCCACCTTTCCCAGATGCTAAATGATCCTCCTTTGCTATCTCATAGCATGCCACACACTCTTCTACATAATTTTCATCTAGCTCACAGCTTCTAGTTAACTGAAATTCCTCCCTTATGGAAGATCATGTACTGTTTGAGGCAAAGGCAGTGTCCTCTATGTGTAGATCCAATGCCTAACACGGTGCATGGAACATCGAAGATGCTGACTGTCTAAATCACTGGCAACTAGAAGCCCCGGATATTCACATACCGGTAGGTAGGCAAGCAAGCATGTGAGGATCCTAGGTGATCATAGACATTTCTTAAAGCCAAGATTAAGAAAACAGTAGACTGTAAGTCATTAAACGGAAGTTAGAAGCATATGAGTTGGAACAAAGTTTGCTAAGTCGTGGTCAAAGCTATCAGAGGCCAGAGTCTCAGGGATGGAAGCTACATGACTTAAATTAGATGTTATAGTGAATGCGTGACTACCTCATATGCCATTTGCATTTAGTTTTGACTTCTTCTCCTTGGCTTAAAATTAACCCTTTATATCTATTCTCCCTTCTTCCTTCCTCGTCTCTGCAAGATCTTGAAAATAAAGCATTATGGGGAAGCCGAATGGCTCAGCAGGCTACGTACTCGCTTTGCAGCCCTGGGGACTGAGCATCAAATCCCGGCCCCCTTTCCTGTGGACCCATATGCTGAACTGGGGTGTGCTTTCCATGCAGGAGGTCCCCAGTTTGGTTCTTGCCCCTCAGTTTGGCTGCTGGCTTGTGGGGGATGCACCTCTCTTGCAGGAGGCCCCCAGCCCAGTTCCCACCCTGTGCTGCCCCCATCCACCTGTGTGGAATGAAACCATGTAGAAAACTGATGACGGACAATTGTGGAGACTGCTCTGGGCCCTCCCCATTCTGTCTCCTAGTGTCTCTCTCTGTCTCTGTCAAAAACAATAAAATAAATCTTTTTTTTTTTTTAAGAGGAAGTAACAATGTATTGGCTATCATTAGGCCATGCTGCTACTCAGACTTTAAAACCCTTAAGAAAATTCAAAAAGTAGAAACCTTCTGCTCTTTTTTCCACATTCCCTTTTGGAAGCTGAGAAATATTGTGCACCTTTTCCTAGGCCTTGCCTGCATTATGGTATAAGAATAATATGGTGTCAAGAGCATGAACTCTGAAATCAGTGAGGTCTAAGTGCGAGTCCTTCCTCTTGTATTTGGGCAATTTGGGCAAGTTAATAATAACATCTTTGGGTCTCATATTCATTGTGTAGATTCAATGAGATAATTGTTGGCTGTGCAAACTGTTAGCAAGGTGCTTTGTTACACAGTAGGTGCTCAAAAAATATTATGTCTTTGTTGGTGGTAAATTTATTGTGCAGGAAAACGAGCTTGTGTGGCAATGAGAAGGGGAAAGAATGTTCCCAGTCTTAGCAACCTAGCCAGCTTTGGATTGCCCCATCCTGCCTGTGCAGAACTCCCCTGGGAAAGCTAATAGAAAATGTGTGTTGGGGAAGCCGGGATGGCTCAGTGGGTTAAGCACTGGCTTTGAAGCTCTGGGGACCGAGGATCAAATCCTGGCCCTAGCCCATGCAGACCCATATGCTGAACTGGAGTGTACTTTCCATCCGGGAGGTTCTTGCCCCCCAGTTTGGCCTCCAGCTCGAGGGGGCATGCCTCCCATGTGGGAGGCCACCAGCCCAGTTTCTGTCCTGCACGGTCCCCACCCATGTGGAACAAAACCATGTTGAAAACTGACTATGCACAACTATGGAGACTGCTTGGGCCCTCCCCCTTCTCTCTGTCTCTGTCTCACTCTGTCTCTGTCAAAAACAATAAAATAAATCTTTAAAAAAAAATGAAAGAAAGAAAATGTGTGTCATTAGAAAGCTAAGTGCTAGGCTCTGCTGCCCAGATGGGGTCCCTTTTCACTTACCCAGCTACCCCCAAACACAGGAAGACAGCTCACTCAGAAGGGAGTTAACCCAGGAGAACAGATGTTCCTTTTTCCCTGACAAACAAACAATTTTACAAATTCAGAAATGGAAATGATAATTTGCTCCAACCAATTAGCGGGAGCTAATTTAGATTCAAGGTCGTGTGCACGGTGGGCTTCTCCGTCACAGGCTGAGTGCTTTGGCTCCACTCCCGCTCTGGTGTGTGGCTCAGAATCCCCGCACACATTGTCAACGATCACAATTTCTATTTTAGGATTTCATCACCTGGTGAGGTGCTGCAGTGCAGTCCCCATTTTTAGGAAATCGATGCTGGACAATGAAAGGTTTCCGAGTATGAAGGTTATGGCACAGTTTTCTTCTGCCTTATGGCTTAATTTAATTAGATCTCCTGTAATAGCTCAGCGGTAGAATTGTACTCCTGCAGGGGTTCCAATGGGCCCAGAGGCAACCTCAAGAGCAGATCTAATGTGAGCTATGCCACTGACTCAACAGCGGGTGGAACATGCAGTGAAATGTTTTCAACAGGATCAGGCAAGGTGACTGTGGAAGCTTTCCCTGCAAGGAGGCACCTAGACACCTGGCAATTCTGCAGCACCGACATTATTTAAAAATACATTTATAGTAAACTCATCAGCAAAACCACTGTCTGACCTTGAAATGATCCTGGACCTTGAGGCAAGGATGGAGGTAGCTAAATTTAGCCACGGGGGACTTTGATCAACGTTGTCAGCCCCCAGCAGAGCAGCTGGGCCCTCAGTCAGCAAGAAGCTTCTCTAGGGCCTGAGGCCCAAGCAGAGAAATCAAGAGACCAGGATGCTCTTTCTTATTCTGACAGATGCCGGTGACCTCATGTTTTGGTAAGATTTCAGACGTGCACACATTCTGATATCGATTACCAGGGTTGGGAACACTTAACTTTATATGTGTTTTTTTTTTTCTGTGTGTATTTGTTGGTTTTGTCAAGGCCCTGATGTTACAGAAAATTTCGTCAGCTATGTTCAGGTTGGATAGAAAAGCAACGCTGGGGAAGCCAGGATGGCTCAGTGGGTTAGGTGCTCACTTTGCAGCCCCAGGAACCAAGGATCAAATCCCAGTCCCGGCCGTTCGGACCCATATGCTGAACTGGGGAGTTCCCCCGGTTCAGTTCTCACCGGGGCAAGACCCGGGCCCAGTTCCTGCCCTGTGCAGCCCCAAGCCCACCTGTGGAATGAAACTATGTGGAAAAACCAATGATGTGCAACTATGGAGACTGTTCTGGGCCCTCCCCCTTCTCTCTGTCTCTGTATCTCTCTCTCTGTCAAAAACAATAAATAAATCTTAAAAACAAGAAAAGCAACGCTGTGGGGAAAAAGGTTTTCTCTGCTTCCCTTTCACTTGCTATCCTCAGAAAGCAAAGATGGACAGCAAACCAGGTGGGAAAGGGCCATGGGGTAGAGATCTTCTGTTAAGATAGAAAGGAGGAAATCCTTAGACAAATGACAAATGAGTTCCTGAGAAACTGCCTGTAACCAGTCACCCCACTCATGAACAGGGTTGCAACCTAAGACACAGTGCCAGAAAGTCCTAGCCCATTTTCCATTGAACAAACATTTACTGAGTATACATATTATGCTAAGAGCTGGTAATGCAAAGAAGAATAAAATACATCTCAAATGAACATGTCTAACCCTTCTAAGAGAGCTCATTCTGGTCCTATATATTAATGCATAAACTGTGATGTGACCAATTAAAGGGGCTGTTCTTCTGTGATGAGAGAGGAGACTTATGGTCTTCCCTTATCTGCTTATTGCCAACTCTGCCAAGTAGGTTCTATGTGAACTTGGGCATGTTACTAAGCCCCTTGGAGTCAGGTTTATTTAGCTATAAGAGTTGAATATTCATAAAAGAGTTGAATATTCACACACACACACAAACACACAAAGCCAGCCATAAATTCCTTGTATGGCTGGATACTTTCTGGACATCCTTCGTATAGTATATGTAAAAGAATCCAAATTAATCATCTGTCACAGAGTAGCAACTCAATAATTGTTATAATGGGGATGTAAAGGTGCTGTCATAATGATGTCACAAAATGTTATGAGAATACAGAAAAGAGAACTCCTCCCTGAGGGTTAGAATTTAGCAAAGTTTCAGAAGAGTTGTTGCTCACCCAACAGAGAACTGGGTGAGGATTGCTCCAAATTCATTTTCATGAGAAAATGCCCTGAGAAGTGAGAATGAACAGAATCTTTTAAGCCAGTGTGGAGGGTGCAAATGGTAGGTGGAGGTGGGTTCAAATGGAAGGCCGGCATAGATAACTGGGACTCAATTTTGGAATAAGGTCATTGTGTAGACACTAGAGGCAGTTAAGAAGGAGGCTGAGGGGTTCAGAAACAGGATTTCTAAAAGTACTTCCAGAAACCAGGCACTCGAGAAGTGCATGTGTGGTGGTTGGGAGTGGGGGGCAGGGGGGACAGAGATAATTTAGGAGGTTAAGGTAATGCTGTAGGTGAGTGATGATGATCAGGCCCTAGTCTGGATTAGTGGCAAGGAAGATGGAGACGGGAAGATGGGGTGCAGGGGAATTTATGAGGTGGAGGGAATAAGACTTGATGAGCAAAAGGATGTGGGGTGTCAGGTGGGAGAGAATCCAAAGATGTCATTAAGCTTGGACTTTGGAAAGGTTGCCAACATCTGTTCTGAGAAAGTCTGATGAAGCACTCTTTGTACACTTATCGAAGTCCAAAATGCAGCGGTTGAGTCAAGGCCAACATTCTATTCATCAGTGTAGCTAGATCCTGATTGTAGCTGTGGGCTCAGAGTGTGGTGCTATGCTAACATTTGCATGGATATCCTCACTTAATCTTCCCAACAATGCCATGAGGCAAGTATTATCATTCTCATACTACAGAGGAGAAGACAAAAGCTCAGCTATGTTAAGAATCTTGGGTCAAGGCATGCAACCAATAAATGTTCAAGTTGGAAATCTACCAAGACTTGCCTGCTGCCAAAGGACTGCTCTCAACCATTCCCCTCTATCTGCTCCTCTTAGAGATGCCTACCTCATAGGACCCATATCAGAAAGCCAGTAGAGAGGATTACCCTTCTTAAGTAAAGACAACTGATACTTTCCTTGGTTTAACTATGGAGAGAAAATTCTGATAAGTCAAATTGTCTTTCTCTTTCAAGTTACTTATTACAGAAGTGACATTTGACTAAGCCAGGCATGAAACTCAAACCTCCCATATTTATATTAATATCTTTGTTCATCTATTCATTCATTCATTGCTCACTCACCCACCACCTAGTGGCAGCATCCTTCCGATGCTCTCGCTCTCCTGTGCTGCAATGTGTGTTTCTTGAAGGTGTCTGGGATGTTTTTGGAAACCGCTCTTACTATTCTTTCTCATCTTACCACATTCCACGGAAAGAGTGTTACTCCTTTGGCATTCTGGCAGGTCATAGAGGAATAAATGTGTTGCATTTTTGGAATTGTTGAAAACAAGGCAGATCATTTTTAACTTAACATTTGAGGACCCATTTTGGAAACTGTCTCATCAATCTTTCAGAAAACTAAGGTTTGAGTCTCAATCAGTCTTACTGAGAGCAACAAACCTTCCATGCTGGGGAGGGGTAGGCAGCCCACTGGTGGGTTAGGATCCCCCATGTGTGCCTGTTTCATTACAGAACACAGTGGTTAGCAGAATGAGTGCAGCTGGATTATCCGGTCACCCAGAATACCCGTGCCTGCTTTAAAAATGAGACAATCATACCTGTTTGGAAAATGAAGGGATCTGATCTGGTCTCAATGTGAGTATAATATTGTGTGGCTATCAAAATAGAGTCACCATTACACATCACAAGGTAAGCCTGATGACTGTGAAGGAAAATCCCAGATCCCACTCACAGTTGAGGATCAGAGGGGCAACTTGAGATTCCTTCTATATAAAGCAGTGCACCTTCTTCTAGCAAGACGAGATCACTGCTTTTGCTTTGGTTTTCAGATTATAAGTGGCAGCAAGCACTGCATCATATTAGACTTACTTCTATGGCTGACTTCCAATTAGTTGAGAACTCTTGGATGTTAGGGATTAAGCTGAATTCACTGTTGGCCCTAATGTGTAGCACAGCCCCTGGAACTTAGAAGGTCTTTAATAAATATTGTTCAGAGTGACTGCTTTGGCATAACGGTAGATATGGATAATTTCTCAATATTAGAAAATAATTTAATTTACTCAAGATTCTTCTCTGCTCTAGTTTTGCCCAAGATGAATGACAAAGTATGTTGGTTGGGGTAG
The DNA here is from genome assembly GCA_004027555.1 of Craseonycteris thonglongyai. Taxonomy (NCBI): domain Eukaryota; kingdom Metazoa; phylum Chordata; class Mammalia; order Chiroptera; family Craseonycteridae; genus Craseonycteris; species Craseonycteris thonglongyai. The sequence goes on along the minus strand of PVKE010013461.1, from coordinate 14,480 downwards.
GGTGGGAGGATGGATGGGTTTATAAACAAAGATGGATTATAATATTATAATGTTCTTTTAGTGTGTGTGTGTGTGTTGTGTGCCACCAAGTTGGCTCTGAGTCCTGGTGACCTTATGAATGAATGAGTGATTTTCACAATGTCCTGTACTCAACAGCCCTGCTCAGCTTCTGTTGACTCAGGCCTGTTGTTCTTTTATTATGTTTCTAATATATCATTAAAAAAAAACTCATTAAAGGAAGAGTAGAAAGAAGAATCACTGATGCCTTCAATTAATGTAATGAGTATCTCAATTTAGCTCTAAGAATCAGTCAAGCCTGGGCCTGTCTATTGAATTGGTGGGAGCAACTGCCAGAAGCTTGTTTGCATATGGATTGAGGATCCTCTTGGGAGGTGTCTCATTCTGAAGAAAAAAGTTGCCTGGCAACAAGAGACTGACCCATGGAGACAGCCTACCCAACAGAGGTACACAGAAACTTGAGTGGTGTCTGTCATTTCAATCGTCACCCAGCTGGATGACATGAATATATGCCTCATGCGTAAGTGTTGTGGAGAGTGGGAAGTCTAAATGTGCAAAAATGGAGAAAAATGAACCTGCTTTATTAACATGTTGTACAAGAGAGGGATTCAGGATCCATTCAATGGACTAAAACCTAAATGGAAGGGAGACAATTTCCCCTTTGTTATTAAAAATCTGTTTTTGTACAGGGCTACCACCAAAGTGTTCCCTGCAATGCATGGCAGAGTAGTGACAGTACCAGGTGAAGACTGATGCTTAGTGAAGCATGAATGGTCAATGCCAGTGAGATGTGAGAGTATCCAGATGATACTCGATGGGCTATGTCTGCACCTGACAAAGGGCTGATGGAAAAGCGTTGCATCCAATGAACCAGTGGTACCAGGCATAGGTAGTCATGCTAGGGAGGGAGCTGACATATGGTTCCAGAATGCTAGTATGAGCACAATTGAAATACAAGTGCTACTTGACTTGACAAGGTCATGAAGCTCTAGCCAACGCCCCATGGCTGTGTTTGGAAAGTCATTGTGAGTTGGATTTTCTTTTTAAATTGAATTATTTTTTATTCAACACAATGCTCTTTTTAAATAAATCATTTCATACACTGAGGAACCATGCCTTAATTTAAATATTTAGTGTATATTTAAAATGTCTTTTCCAATTTAGTCCTACAGGGAATTAAGTTAGCTCGTAACAATGCACACCCTGCAGCCAGATAAAACAAATTAAAAACAAGTAAAACAAACATATTTAACCCTCCTCTAGTTAGGTTTTAAGTTTGAATTTCAACTATAGCCATTGTTTAGATTGATGGGCATTTTTATTTTCATGACTTCTTGGCTCTTTTCTACTCACTGTAGTGAGAAAAAAGCATTATTATCTTAATTTAGGAGGTTAAGATGCTAGTTTGGAAAGGGCAAATGACTTCTCTAAGTTGTACCTAGGATTACTAGTTTTTCCTAACTTTTTTCCCCGTCCTTCTTTTACACCTGATCAAATAACACAGAGAAAGTGTTTCCTGTGCAGCAAATGGAAGTGCATTTCTTATACCCAATGCAACTAGGAGTATGCAATGTACCCTATGGAATTGATAGATCTCGGCCAGACTCAGGTGAGGCACTGACTTGAAGTGCTCAGAGCAAGTATCAGGAAGTGGTCACATTGATTTTAGAAGCTTATCAAGAAGAAATTGATAATAGCAGTATAGTCAACCAAAATACTTACAGCTATTTATAGTTAATATTTCAAAAATATTTTCTAAATTTATATAATGGAAAGCATTTTTTAAATAAGAAAAAACTATTCTAGTTATAAGATGAATAAATTCTGCAGATTTAATGTACAGCATGGTGATTATAGTTAATAATACTGCATTACATACTTGGAAGTTGCTAAGAAAATATGAGGGCTGTCCAGAAAAAAATCCAGCCATTGTCAATGTAACAAGAATGGTTGCGTGGCTGGGACAGCCCTCAAATCATATAACTTCAATGCTTTCATCACACACACAAAATATGCTCTCAATACATAGGTGACTTGCCTAGATTTTTCCTTGTGATACCAATCCAGAAATGGAGGTAAAGAAAAGAATAAACCACTCTTAGGTAAAGCTTTGACATACACAAAATTTAACTTGAAGACCTCTGCATTCTTTTTCTTCTTCCTTTTCCCAAATGATATGCCCTTCCTCCCTGAGAGCTCCTGTCCCCTATGTCTCCACACCCATTGAGGTTTAAGCGGGCTTCCTTCCAGGGCTGGCTTTTAGGTGGGGAGTGGGTACTTGATCAAAAGATTTTTAGCAGTAAGACCAAATGAATGGGGAACGTGTGGGTCTAGAAGCCCTACAAAGCACACTTGAGGTCACACCATCTTGTAGTTGTCCATCTTACTTACTTTTAAAGATGATCACGAGACATTAACCTGACCCAGGTGACAGACTGTTAGAGGAGGAGCTCGGTCTCAGCTCAGCCACAAGGACCACTTCAGAGGCAGTTTTCTCAGGCCTCATTTAACTGAATAACCGAAGCAACCCAAAGCAACTCCTAAGACATTGAAAGCACCCATTGCATAGTGACCTGGTGGCTCATAGGAATGCATCTAAGACAATCTGGATAGCTGGTGTGACAAAGAGGGAGGAGTGTTCACAGTATCCAGAGTCCTCTCATAGGCCTTCTTTCTCGGCTGTGACATAGCGAGCATTCCATTTTGCCTCATCAGTACCTGAACCTTGACAATGCCTGTGAAGACCAATATGTGAGGGAGAAGCTTGAGTAGCTAGAGAAGCTACCTGAAGGCAAGCAGCTATAGGACATAGAAAGAGAATAGGCATGGAAAGAAGAAAAGGAGAAAGGTTATAAGCGAGCTGTTCGGGTCTGAATTTGTAAGACAAGGTTTTGGGGGTTGGGGATGAAGAAGCGAGAATTTGGGGTCTCAGCCATGGTTATGAAAGCAGGGAAGAGAGCAAACTGCAAAAAGAGAATAGGGGAAGCCAGTATGGCTCAGCGAGTTAAGTGCTCGCTTTGCACCCTTGGGGAATGAGGATCAAATCCTGGCCCTTGTGGACCGATATGCTGAACTGGGGTGAGCTTTCCATGTGGGAGGCCCCTGCCCAGCTCCCACCCTGTGCAGCTCCCCCCTCTCCACCTGTGTGGAACTAGACCACGTCAAAAACTGATGACGTACAACTATGAAGACTGCTTTGGGTCCTCCCCCTTCTTTCTCTCTGTCTCTGTCAAAAACAATAGAAAATAAATCTTTGAAAAAAGAGAACAGCAAGATTTGTGTGTGAATGCAGTATTAACTATAATTACTTTTTTGACATAACTAAAATACAGGCTTAATGTGCTATCCTATGACTTTAGTACCAGAGTAATGTCTCTTTAAATGCAACTGTGACGATACTGAGTGGAGGCTCATGTTTATATGGTTTATACTTGGAAGCCTTAATGAAAGTCTTCTGCAGAGGTATTTGAAGGTAATAAATGGGATCGGTTTTATAAAAGATGTCCTGCAATCCAATGTAGTTGTATAACAGGTATTTCACCAGATAGTGACAGAAATCTCGGGACTACTTGCACAGGATTAGGGTTCTTATCAATTAGGTATCTGGTCTTGTAGAAGGAATTGACTCTTGGAAAGAGTATAGATTGACTGAGTGAAGTTCCTCTCCAGCAGAGAACAGGAGAGCAGGCGGTAGCAGTCTCTGGTTTACAATGTGTATTAGACTCTCTAGATTTTTGCCCAAATGCCCTGCTATCTTTTCTCCCCAGCTCTGTGATTGGGAGTTTATATTCAGCTGCCCTCCTTATCTCATGTTGGTCCAATGTGAATAACTGGATGGCGTCCAAGGACAAGACCCCAACTTCTTTACCTTAACATGCAACAGCATTCTCCAAGGTCATTTTTACCAGAGTTCTCTGTGATAGCAGGTCGAGGCTAGGACTTCATCAAGATCACACATCACTTGCCTCTTCTTTCCTTATTCTAGTTCTCTTGCTTCCTTACTGATTTCTTCTGGGAGCTCTTTCTTAGTAAATCCCAGCATCCTTGACTGAATGTCTGCTTCCTGGACAAACAACTATAAGTGAATGATAAATGACTCAGAGATAAAGCAGAGAGGCAGAAGAAAACATTACCTGGTTGTTGTTAGGATGCCTGCATTGGTATCTCATGGCCAGCCTGTGTGGAAGTGAATGCATGCTAGGCTCTCCAGAAGGGTGGCTTTTCAAGGTTTCTGGGGGAACTCTGCCCGAGACAAATGCCTAACAGCCCAGTTAGCCCGGCTCTGCCATGTAAGTGTGGTTCAAAGACTATACATCAAATGACTGGAGAGAAACTAGCTTTATTGAGCTAAACTGATGCAATTTGTTATATCCCATGTAAAAATACATTGAGGATACAATGCCTAAGATTTAGAAGACTTTAGGAGCTACTCTACTATTTTGGATAAAGCATGTGATCTGTGCTACACATCCTTTGTCCTAAAACATTGAGATTAGTATATTTCTCTCCCTGCCCTGGATAGTAGTGGTTAGAATAAGATAAGGTGTGGAAAAGTCCTTTGTTAGCACTGTAATGCTAATAAAACTTGGTGGTTAAAGGGGGTCAAAAGAGAAAAATAAAAATGTAAATAAATAATAAGGTACATTACTGCACAACTCTAGAAAATAGCTTAATATCATCCAGTAATTTGCGATCAAAAAAAGGGAGAAAAAAAACTTGAAAGAATTGCTATTTACTGTTAATTTCTCTCTTTTTATTAGGATTAAATAATATAAGCATTCTAATCTATTGCCTCTTTTTCTGATGACCTCAGAGATATGGTTGTTAGAGAGAATAATCCAAAGCAATATATTTTTTTTAAGATTTATTTTTAGTTTTTGACAGAGAGAGAGAGACAGAAAAAGACAGACAGACACACAGGCAGACAGATAGACAGACAGAGAGAAGGGGGAGGGCCCAGAGCAGTCTCCTTAGTTGTACATTAGTTTTTGATATAATTTTGGTCCACAGGTGGGCACAGGGCTTCTCAGGGCAGGAACCAAGCCGGTGGCACCCTGCATGGGAAGTATGCCTGGAGTGGAAGCTGAACCTGGCTGGGGCCTCCCACATGGGAAGCTAGCTCCAGCAAGAACTGAACTGGGGGCACACCCCAACTCAGCATATGGGTCCACACCAGCTGGGGCTGGGATAGATCCTTGGATTCCAGGGCTGCAAGACAAACACTCAATCCTCAGAACCATCCCGGCTTCCCCTCACTAAAAATTACTCAGATATAATTTTACTAACCACAGTTTTATTCCTGGTTAGAGTAAGAGAAATATTGAGAGAATCCCTAGACTAAAAAATTATATCAAGCTATAAATGATCTTATATGTTTTCTGAAAAGTGAATATATGTTTCCTTATTATTCAATTTAGTGAATTTTTACCACCTTCCTGCATGTAGTAATGAATTCATCTTTGACTACATATTGATGAAGAGATAATTCCTGCTTGAAAGAATTACTGATTCATCATATATATGGGAAAATACAGGCAGGAAACTTAAGGATACTTAAATTAATTTTGAGAAGCTAGGTGCATGTCAGGTAATAAATCAAAAAGTAATTCAGTTCTATTAAGATTTAATCCTTCTTGTAAAACTATTTCCTATAGGTTGGGCAACTGGAGAATGATACTAAGCAATACCATAAAGTCATTAATCTACATATTTCCAAGAATTTTAATGAGATGTGAAAATGTTAAAAAGTATATTAATACTCAAAATTATGTATGTTATATATATATAGCATTTCAGAACAAGTATAATGGTTATTTCTGGATAATAGAATTATAGGTTGTGTTTATTTTCTTCATTATACTTTTATGTAGTTTACAAATTTCCTGTAGTGAATGGGCACTCATTTATAATTATAATAATAAACATTTGTTATAGTTTTATGTAGTTTTCAAATTTGCTATAATAAATAAGCAGTCATTTGTAATTATAAAAGTAAAGTTTTTATGGATAAAAACCCAGTCCCGTCAGAATATGCCTAGTTTGGTTTGAAGCTTGAGTGGAATTTGGGCAAGACTATTTCTCCTCCCATTTTGTAAATTTGTATCCTTTCTGGTGGTCTAAGCTTTATGGGCAGACACATCCTTGTCTTTCCTGTTCAGCACTGTGTGAAGCATAGAGACATGACAGGCAATCAATAGGTAGTGTTAAACAAATGAATAAATTAAAGCAATAATGAGGAGCACAGACGGGCTCTCAGGCGAATGAGATTGATAAGCATCAGCGTGGAGCTGAAGAATGGCAGATAACTCAGCGTGGCTGAGGTGTAGGGGATAAAAGAGACATGATGGGCCAAATGCTGCCTTAGCTTCTACGAGGGGGAAACCCAAAGCATAATCAAAACTTATTGATATAAAATTGTGTGTTAGGGATACCAGGATAGCTCAGGAGTTGCATGCTAGCCTTGCAATCATGAGGTCAGGGGAGGATTCCCGGCCCTGCTTGTGCAAACCCATATGCTGAACTGCAGCACAACTGGTAACTGCCCACACAGCTCAGTGGTAAGATGCTTGCCTCTCGTGCAGGCAGCCCCTGGTGTGGTTCTCGCCCTGCGCAGCCCCACATCCACTTGTGTGGAATGAAACCATGTCACAACTAATGATATACAACTGTGGGGACTGCTCTGGGCCCTTCCCCCTTCTCTCTCTCTCTCTCTCGCTCTCTCTCTCTCTCTCTCACACCTTCTCTCAAAAACAATAAAAATAAATCTTTAAAAAAAATGGTTGATTTTTAATGCATTCTGAACTTGTCAGTTTTGTTTCTGAACTCATCGATTTTGATGCTTTTTAGTGTTTCTGTCGGTTTTTATTTCACCTTTTCCACATTGGTGAAACATTTCCCTTTGAGAATGTTTTTCATCTAGGAAAACAAACAAACAAAAACTTTGGGAGGAATTGGGTAAATAGGGAGGGTGGGGCATGGGCAGTGTGCCATTTTATTTATTTATTTATTTATATCAGAAACTACTAAGCACTCAGCGCAGTGTGGGCAGGTGTGTTGACATGCTACACACTGTTAGTATAAATCACCCATCATGAAATGGGCAAATGCATTCAAAGAGTCTCCAAAGAAAATTCACTGAAGCCAAACGCAGCCTCTCACAACCACACCTGCTGGTACATTGATGCAGATGGGTTCCTAGAACACTCACCTAGTGGGGGATGATGTACTACAGGGGCCCTACCCTCCAGAAGAGAATTCTTATTTTTCTGTAGTCTCCCTTGTATATGTGAAACATCTCATCTTATGACAGTCTTTGAAACACTTATTATTTTTTTCCCATTTACAGACACGACTCAGAAGCTCCCTAAGCTTCAATGAGTTGTCCCAGGTTGTAAGATTGGCAGGGGAGTTGAGATTTGAAACCAGTCCTGCTCCCAAGGAGCCTTCTTGATCCATACACTACAGAGGCAGTGGCCTTGAAGGCCTGTCTAAGCACATGGACAGACGTAAAGACAACAGAATGCCACTGAGTTTTGAAAAGAGGGTTGACGTGATCTTTAGGGTATGAAGCTGGAGCAAAGCATCAAATCACTCTCCCCTTGTCCTCCATTTCATCTCACTTAATATTACCTTTCTTTTTTTTTATGATTTATTTTTATTGTTTTTGACACAGAGAGAGAGAGACAGACAGAGAGACAGAGAGGGGAAGGGCCCAGAGCAGTCTCCGTCATTGTATGTCATTAGTTTTTTTCAACATAATTTCATTCCACTGGTGAGCACAGGGCTACACAGGGCAGGAACCAGTCAGGGGCCTCCCACATGGGAAGCACACCCAGAGCAGAAGCCAAACTGGGGACTCCCACGTAGGAAGTTTGCCCCAGCAACAATCAAACTGGGGGCACACCCCAGTTCAGCATACAGGTCCACATAGGCCAGGGCTGGGATTCGATCCCCAGATTTTGGGGCTGCAAAGCAAGTGCTCAACCTACTAAGCCATCCAGGTATCCCCAATGTTACCTTCATAATACTTGGAACTCCCACATTTCTCACATCTTTGGGTTAATGTAGAGAATAGCTTTGGTAATGCCGTAGTGACCAGAGAGAGGTAACCAAAAACAGAAATAATTTTTTGATATGAATTTTCAGAGGGTAAACTCTTTAAAGAATCAGACATACCTTGTGGTTAACCCAGTCAGCTTTTTAGAGGCCTACTTATGCTTCAATCACTCTCCATTTGATATGAATAATGAACAAGAGAGATACAATCTCTGCCTTCTTAAAATTATAACCTAGGAAACAAGTATTTTGTTGCAGGTGGGAGACAGTAGACAAAAGGGTTGAAAAGGGGAAGTCATGAAGCAGAGTCCAGACAGTAAAGAAAAACCAGGAGGGAAGCCAAGGCATTTAGGCAACTCAGGATGGCTTTGAATGCAGCTCAATACAAATTTATAAACTTTCTTATTATGAGATTATTTTTTGCAAGCTTTTGTTGTTGTTGTTGTTGCTCATCAGCTATCATTAGTGTTAGTGTATTTTATGTATGGCCCAAGACAATTCTTCTTCCTCCAATGTGGCCCAGGGAAGCCAAAACGTTGGACTGCCCTGATTTAGGAGGTATGGAATGACATTAGTATGAGGGAGGAATCCTAATAGGAAAAGTCCCAGTTTTGGTAGTGATATGGCTTTTCATCCCTAAGGCAGCACGCCATCACATTTCCTTTCTAGATACCTGCCATCTTGGAAAGAAATTAAGACAGTTAAATTTCAGCATGACTCTTGCTTGCATGAGAAAAATGAGCTTTGAATCATTAGCAAGGCAATTGCTGCTCCGTACTAATGATACCATTTCCTGGTCCTGGTCATTTTATTATATGTTAATAAAAACCCAGTGTGGATTGAATGATATAAAAGTGATCACACACTTTAGAGCTGTTTCTAGGTTTGATTGTTTTATGCCATGCTCCATTTGTTTAGATTATGAATTAACTAATAAATCTGCATTAGTTCCTAAATTTGGGGATTGAAAGGCTTACTCCTTTCTCTGATACCATGTTAATGTAATGATCTCTGATGACAGCAAATGAAGAGTAAAACATGGTAGATGTTGTGATTTACTTCACATACACCTGCTCTCCAAAAGTACCACTCATCTTTTCTAGTGATTGAGAGATTATGTCTACAATATTATGAATAGTTTATTCTCGATGCAATGTGATTTATCTCAGCTTTTAACACCTGATAGTGTGCACATTAGACTCAGTAAATATTCATTTCAGCTTAACCAATTGTTCATATATTTTGACCCATATTTAGGATTCTATTGTAACCAAATAATTCTAAGTATGACAAAAAACAAAATTATGCCAAAGAATGTTCCCCATATCGTTATGCATGGTATAAAAAAAGTGGAAATAATCTAAATACATTCATGTAAGAAATTATTAAAATAAATATAGGTCTTTTTAGATGAAATACTATATAACCATACAATTTTTTGCAATAGGGAAATATGTTGATACTAAAATATTATGTAAAAAACCATAGGCAAATTGTATAAACATTATCATAATTATGTAAAATATATACTTTTAAAATCCAGAAAAATACTCCATAATAAAATAGTGGTTTTCTTTGATTAAAGAAACTATTAGTTTTTATTTAGTTAGTTATTTAAAATACATTATTTTTAACTTGACATAATTCTTTTTTTTTTAAGATTTATTTTTATTGTTTTCGACAGAGAGAGAGATACAGAGACAGAGACAGAGAGAATGGGGAGGGCCCAGAACAGTCTCCATAGTTGCACATCATTGGTTTTTCCACATAGGTTCATTCCACAGGTGGGAGTGGGGCTGCACAGGGCAGGAACTGGGCCGGGGTCTCGCCCCAGTGAGAACTGAACTGGGGGCACTCCCCAGTTCAGCATATGGGTCCACACAGGCCAGGGCCAGGATTCAATCCTCGGTCCCCGGGGCTGCAAAGTGAGCACTTAACCCACTGAGCCATCCTGGCTTCCCAAGAGATAATTACTTTTGAAAAAAAGATTCTCTTGATTTATCCAATAATCAATCATATGCTTATTTGCAAAGAAATGTGCAAATTCCTTTGAAGCCTGACCACCTGGTAGAATTCCTGGGGATGACAGGTCACTACTAATTGTTTCTCTACTTAGAAAATGTCCAGAACATGGGTCACTCTCGTCAAAGCTAAACAAACCAGACACCAGTTGAAGTGTTAAGGACAGATTTGTATCAATACTATAGTATTGCAATAGGTAACCGTCAATCATAAATTAAACTCAATTTTAATTTGTACAAAGGTGATGGTGCTTTAAAGGGAGAATGAAGGAATGGGAAGGGAGGTGATTAGGGGCTCTGTAGACTCCTGAAAATAAAAAATTATAAAAAGTGGAAAGTGGTGGGGCTTGGTCCACGTGAAATCCATCTGGGTTTGTTAACTGGTACTTCTCAAAGTAAAGCTCCTATCCTTCCTCCGAAGCCAGGAGACAGAGGCCCAATCTTCAAGTGTTGGCTAGAACAAAACAGTAGATTCTTTCGTCAGTCTTCAGTCTTCTCAGTGGGGACTATAGTCATCCTAAGGATACATCTTTAAACTGTTAGAAGTGGGAGGCTGGGATAGCTCAGCAGTTGAGTGCTTGCCTCGAAATCATGAGATCCAGGGTTCGATTCCCAGCCCTGGACCGTGCAACCCTATATACTGAATTGCAGCACAGCTAGTAACCACTGGGATGACTCAGCATCGAAGTCTCTTGCCTCTCATGGGGGTGGCCCCCAGTTTGGTTCCCACCCTGTGTGGCCCCATAGCCACCTGTGTGCAATGAAACCACGCCACAACTAATGATGTGTTAATACAATTATGGAGACTGCTCTGGGTCCTCCCCACTTCTCTCTCTCTCTCTCTCTCTCACACACACACACACACACACACACACACACACACACATACATACACAATGAAAATAAAGCTGTAACTACTAGAAGTGGTGTTAATACTTGTTCAAGGCTTTACAGGCCAAGGTTAAAGTCTAGTTGAGAAGAAGGCTCAGAGGGCCTGCTTCGACTTTGATCAAGGAGTAAATTTTGCTTTTTTATGGGACACTAAAAATTTCCAGCACTGACCTGACAGGCTATTGATCTTTGAAGGCACTTTAAGTGTTGTTAGAAATCAAATTGGGTTCAGGAGGAGGGGGAATGCTTATGTAGACATTTAATCAGAGGTGCCCTACTTCCCTAGAGGAAGTTGCAGGGTCATGTGGAGCATATGACCCTGATATTCTCAGACAGATGGTTGGTGGTAGAATAAAGTCTCCTTCCCTGACTCCAAATTCAATTCTCTTTCCAATACATTATGTTGACTCATATGAAACTGCCTCTTTTCTCATGGGTCAATGTGATTTATTTCATTTGATTCAACCTAGTAATCCTGCCCACCTTGATGAGACTTTAAGGACAAAATAAATAAATAAAGACAAAATAAATCTATGTCCTTTCTGATACCTGAATTCTTTTAAATATATATATATATATTATTTATTTTTGAGAGAGAGAGAGATACAGAGACTGAAACAGAACTGAACTGGAGGAGCTCCCAGTTCAGCATATGGTTCCACACGGGCCAGGGCCGGGATTCGATCCTTGGTCCCCAGAGCTGCAAAGTGAGCGTTCAACCCACTGAGCCATCCCGGCTTCCCCCTGAATTCTTTTAAGAGGAAGAACTTTCTTCATATTCAGAACTCTGATTCAAAACTCAGAGCTGTGGTTTAAAAAAAGAATGCCCCCAAGTAAAAGTGAAACATCTGTTTATACTTTCTAGGTCAATTAAACCAGGCTCTTTCTTAGATGCCAGGTTAGATATGTGAGAACCAAATTTCTAAAAGGCTGGAGAAAAGTATATAATAAGAAGCACATATCAATTAAGCAATTACTACTTGCTGGTACAAAGCAAATTGTTTTCATAATTGTTATCATATTTAATCCTAACATCCTTGTGAATGAAATATCATTATCTTTTAACCGAGATAGAGGCTAATTTCATTGCCTAAAGTGACACAGATATGACCAAGAGTTATTCTGAATCCTGAACAACCTTACACCTTACACCACAATTTTTGCATTATACCTTGCAGCATCCCTAGGAATTTTTGCACACTTCTTTTTTAAAGATTTATTTTATTGTTTGAGAGGACAGAGAGAAGGAAGGGGAAGGGCCCAGAGCAGTTTCCATAGTTGTAGGTCAGTAGCTGTAACATGGTTTTATTACACCCAGGTGGATGCAGGGCCAAACAGGGCAGGAACCAAATCGGGGGCCTCCGCATCGGAGGTGAGAACTTTCACTGCATCTCAGCAGTTACCAGTTGCACCACAGTTCAGCATATGAGTTTGCATGGGCCGGGGCCAGGATTTGATCCTCGGACCTCACAGTTGCAAAGGAAGCACTCAACCTGCTCAGCTATCCCAGCATTCACCTCCCCCAACCCCCTCATCTCTTTTAATTTAAAGATAAATTTACTCCTCTGATTCATAGCTGGTTGGCCCAAAATTGGACAATAGTAAAAGATATCTTGTTTGAAGTCTTGTCAAACCTTGAGAAATCAGTCATACTCTAACAAGCAATAAGATTGTCTCTGTTTTTTATATTTCTTGCCTCTCCTCATACCAACCTGAGTTTCACATTTTAAAACTGCAAACAGGAGGGAGATTTATTTCCAGCATGATGTTGAAGAGGTCGATAAATTTTCTCCTCAACAAGCAGTATGAAGCTGGATAAAACTATAAAAAACAAGCATCTGAGTGCTCCAGATATTGACCAAAAGCTTACAAAGCACTGAGAAACATTTATTCATGAAACTACTGAACTTCAAATAACAATAGCATGAACCAGGAGTGTTCTTGTCCTAGGTAGTTTCTCTCCCTCCTTCCCCCACCCCCAGATCTGTGGGCATAGTAGATAATCCAGGGCATGGCACACTATGAAAACCAGCAATTTTGCTTGTAGTGCCAAAGAAAGTTCACTTTATTTAAGTGTTGTAACCTTGGTACCAGCAGCCTCAGGTTGTGGGTCTGTTTGGTACAAGCAATAAAACTGTACACTAGCTAGTGATTTGACAGAAAATTCCAGGTGGTGAGAGAGCCATAGGTAACTGGGGAAACTCTCCACATATTCCAAACAAACCAGAAACTACTTGTGCACATGTACAGCAAAGATTAGAATGGCCCAAGCCTCCAGTCAATAGAAACTATTCCTGAGTGTCTCGGATACTGAATTTAGTGCACAAAGACTTGAAAGCACTTGTTACAAATATAGACAGCTAAAGAAAACTATGTTTGAAGAATTAAATGAAAGTATGGTGACAAAGACTCATGAATAGAAAAACCTCAATAAAGGAAAAGACATTGAAAATTGTCGAGTTGAAATGTACAATTATAGAAATGAATACTTTATAGTGGGATCAGTAGTTGATTTCAGATTGAATGAGGAAAAAAAATCAATGAACATGAGGATAAATAATAAAAATTATTCAATCTAATAAAGAAAAAGAGTGAGGGGAGCCGGGATGGCTCAGTGGATTAGGCGCTCACTTTGCAGCCCCAGGGACCGAGGATCGAATCCCGGCCCCGGCCCATGTGAACCCATATGCTGAACTGGGAGCTCCCCCAGTTCAGTTCTCACTGGGGCAAGACCCCGGCCCAGTGCCTGCCCTGTGCAGCCTCGCACCCACCTGTGGAATAAAACTATGTGGAAAAACCAATGATGTGCAACTATGGAGACTGTTCTGGGCCCTCCCCCTTCTCTCTGTCTCTGTCTCTGTATCTCTCTCTGTCAAAAACAACAAATAAATCTTTAAGAAAAAGAGTGAGAGAGAAACAAGGAGAGAGACAGAGAGAGAGAGAAACAAAACTTCAGAGATCTGTGGTAAATCTGGTATACCAAGGAACATGTAATGCAGGGATTCCCAACCCTGTGCCCGCGGGCGCCATAATTTGTGTGCGCCCGCCATTATCTGACTGCATCAGAAGTTTTTCATAAACACTAAGTAAAACTATAATTTATTTTCATACATTTGTTAGAATTTTAAAATATTGTTTGAGTATCTACACAGGTTTATTATATTCGTTGGTATGTTTGCGATACCGTATGTATAAGTTTGTCCCTAGCTGTCGCCTTTGTACATGTTGCGTCTTGTTTAGCCGCTGCACTCTTTAAACTCTCCTCCACCCAACCGGGAGACGCCAAGTTGCCATTCTGATTGCGGTTGCTGGACTGATCGGGTCGTGACGGTTAGCTAGGATCACAGTGTTTTGATAGATTCGATTTTAAATGAACTAAAAGCGAGGTAGGTCATCTATTATTATGGTGGCAATTTGATATGATATTGTAGTTCTATAACTATTTTTATTTTTATTTTTTTAGTCCTAAAATGAGTGGACCAAATAAGAGAAAAC